>CM038796.1:178376140-178462542 GCA_021764765.1 Vicia sativa | reverse complement strand
TTAAAGGTGCTTTGAAAAGTACTCAAAAGTACTGCTTTTGGCTCATAAAAATATAATCGGATGAAAGTTTTTTCTCAAAAATTTTGACACTATCTTAAAATAGATACACTAATTGACAAGTGTACAAAAATCACCTCAAATGAGGAGTTTTGATTGGGTTTGAAAACAAAGTTTGTAAAAATAAGAAAAATTACAAAGTTTGGTAAAAATGGTCCCAAGGCTACTCAACCCGGACCCAAGGCAAGGCAAGGTGTAAATGACTTAAGAGTGAGCTGGCAATCACAAGCAATACATCCGTGTATTGAAGTTAAACTAATTAATTATATTTTAAAATGTATATTTGAATTTGAAAACGCCAGCCTTCTTTCTTCCTCTCCAATCTTCAATCAATCCTCAAATCCTTATTTCTTGATGAAATTGAACGAAATAAACATCAAACTTGATCGCTTTGAGCCTGTGAACATGATTATGTTGTTTAATTTCATTTATTTTCGCTTAATGATTGAATTTTGCAAGAACACGAAGAACCCTAAACCGAAAATCCTAATTAAAATCGTATGGTTGATGAATTTATCAATCGATCGAGGGTTATTGATCGCTGATAGTGCAAACAAATGGCCAAGAGTTTTTTGACCTGGAAGCAAGGAATCACAGAGTTTGAAGTTCGTGTTCTTACTGCTCAAGCCGAGATCGAAATTGATGATGGCGTGTTTCAGTTGTGATTTTATGATTCCTATAGCACCAACGCCTTCAAGGATCATGTGTGAATGGTCTCGCACATCACGAATTTGCCCGGATTATTTCGACCAAGTCAACCCGCAGCTTACTTAAAGTGAAACTTGAATTCGTGGTTAATGGAGTTAAGATCAAAGATGATGGTTTGGATCATTCATATGAAGTATATTGATGATGTTTGATGATCAAAACATAACTAACTCGAGCCAAACTATTTGAAGTTTAAGGCGCTTTTGGACAAGTTTGAAACATGAAATGCAAAATCTGATTTTAGTGTCTCTTGTGTTGATTTTAAGTTTCAAACAAGTTCTATATTGATATTAAGACATGTTAGACACCAATTTCTCATGGTTTTTCACAAGATTTCAAAAATGCAAAATTTCTCAATTTGAACTATGTTTCTTGAATTTTAAGAAAGAAGAGAGAAAACATGTTCTTGCATAGCTTTTGTGTGGTTTGAATTGGCCAACATGACCTCTATTTATAGGTCACAAGTTTTGAATGGCAAGGGAAGGAAATGGCTTTGTATTTACAAGTTGTTTTAGAGGGCAAGGAAGTCATTTTTGCATTAAATGCAAATGAAGCCTTTAACCATGGTTAATTTTTCAACTTGATCTTATCCTATCATAATTACTCTCCATCTGATTTTTATCAGCTCTAACTCTCTTGCAAGGTGGCATGGCTTCTAGAAGAAGAAACTCAAAATGACCTATAATCTTGAACTTTGTACTTGAAAATCAAGGATTTTGGAGCTCTATGTTTCAAAATCAAAAGTATAGCTAGACTCCATGGATTTGAGAGTTCTTGGACATTTTGGAAAGCTTGTTTCAAGGGCTACAACTTTCATGTTTTGAGTTTTTTCTAATTCAAAGTGGAACTATATGAAAAAATGCCATGAAGTTTGGAAAAAAATGTGAAATTTTAACACTTGAAAAATTTTCTAAGTGTTGAAATTTTTGACTTTTTGTTGACTTTTCCCAATTTCTTGATTTTTTATGATCATGATGGATCATTTGAAGTATTTTGATGATTGAAAAAGTTTTGTCTTAGAAAAGTTGACCAAAAGTCAAAGTTTGACTTTTCAGTATGTATGAAATTTCATCGATGATTCGTAAATGATCGATGAAATCTGGAACTTCGTGATATTTTGAATCCGTAAATTAGGTCAACATGTTGTATATAAGATATGAAGATCAATATCTAATAAAAAGTCATTCATTGATCGAAAATCGTAGATTGCTCATCCTCGATGAAAACCCTAATTGGTCGATCCTCGATAGATCATGAGGAAAATTTGATATCCAAGATCATAGGTTGATGGTTTGATCAAGATAGATCAAATGAGGTGAATAAAACTCAAACCCTAATTGATTGCCTCTTGAATCGATGAAAAATTGATGAAACCCTAATTTTGACCCGTAGAAGCTACACCGACACTCATTATGAATCGTTAATGATGCAATGATGCAAATGTAAGGTGGTATATTAGGTAAAAATTGGGTATGATGATGCCCTATTTAATTTTCTTTAACTCGAGATATGAAGATGAAGATCTTCTTTGATAGGTATGAAGAGACTTAAATATCGTAATACACAAATTTTGGACCTAAGATACCAAAATATGCGAGTGATGCAAATGATTGCACAAGATTCACCGTAAGATATCAAAGAAATGACATGGTGGGGAAACATTTGTGAGGATGACTCAATCTGTCTAAGAAAAGAGAATCCAGTTTATTGGGAAACAAGCAATATGTTTCACTGGGAAAACATATTCACAATGTATGTGAATATCTGTTTCGCTTTGGGAAACGAGGAGATTACCTTCTGTCAGCCTTGTGACAATGTTTAAGGTAAGTGAAAATGATATTACCAATTATCAGCCTTGTGATTGTTTATGGTAATGAGTTCTAAAGATATTACCAATTATCAGCGAAGTGATAACTATAACAAGGTAATTCTTGAGAAATTTACTGAGTATTCAGCCTTGTGAATAACAGACAATGATGGAAACAGATCTCAAATGAGCTTCTATTTTCAAAGCTAAAATCTTGCCGGGGATCTTTCTCTTGAGAAGATGCGGGTATTTTGATACATGTTTTCTTTTAGACAGAAAGACAACTGTGGAGATTTCTTGAACTTTTATGATTTGATCTTGCTGAGAAGAACAATCTTTTTATGACAAGTTTCAAGATGAAAAGGAAATAAGCGGCTCGAATGACAGGCTATTGCTTAGTGTTTTGTTGGTTAGAGACATGGTTCTATCCAGAATGAACTGAAAGAAAAGGTCAATCAAGACGTTGTTCTCGATGAGGAATAATATCACTGGGAATAAGAGAGAAGAAATGTATTTCCATTGGGATAATCGAGAGATGACACACATATCTCGAGTACATGTAATCTAAACCAAGGATATGGAAACAAACATTGAGGATGCAAAATGCATTAATGATGTTATATGTATGAATGATGAATGTCATATGCATGCGATGATACTTGACAAGACAATAAAGAGGTATTTGGGAAAAGGACCACGCACGCTCAAACAAATACTCACTAAAATCATGCAAGAATGGTGTAGACGCCATCGATGAACATGAGTTGCATGCTTTAAACTTTCCGAAAAAGGCATTTCATTGGCAACTTTGTTGGGAATTCTTTTGGATAAGAATACCGTCCTTTGATAATCTCTCTCACGAGGAGAAGATGACTTCAGAGCAGCTTGTTCTATCTTTCGGAGATCGAACACTCGTGGAGAAAACTGTGAAGTTCTTTCCGTATTCATAGTTCAAAGGAAAATTTTGCTTTATTTCAAAATTTTGAAGTAAAATTCATTTAAATTTTTTTTGTTTCAAAAGTGATTTTCATAATAAAAGCGTTATTTTGCAAAATGTAATAAAGTAAGAATGCAAACAAACGGGCACAAGGCTCAAATTTTATTGATAGAATAGTAATCACCAAAGGCGTGATTCCATGAGCTATTTACATGAGTTGAAATGATAATTTATCGGAAAAGGCTACATTGAAAGCAATAACCACTATTATCCCTAACAACTTTGAATTCCAACCGTGCTTGTTGCTTCAAGAGTTGATTGAAGATCCGTTGATGGAAAATTCTTCCGATTGACGAAGCACGGACCGATTGCGCTACTTTGTCATTTTGTATCCTTATTTTTGCCTAGATTGCCTTTTCGTGTTTTCAATCTATCGATAATTTCGCTTATTGTCTCTAATTTTTGCCCGACCGCCTTTTCGTGTTTTCATCCACCGAGACGCCTTTTTGCCTAAGCCGCCTTTTCGGTTTTACTTCACCGAGCTATTCTTTGTTTTTAGACAAAGTATTTCTTGACCGCATCAAGATTCATGTGATGCGGAGTTCATCACCGTCCATGGTTGTGAGAGTCATAGCACCGCCAAGCTTCTTTTGACGATGTATGGGCCTTCAAATTAGGAGTCCATTTGCCTCAGAATTTGGTTGAAAAGATGTAATCTTTTAAGCACGAGGTCGCCACCCTAATTCATGAGGTCGGACCTTTGTCGAAAGCTTTTTCATCCTTCTTTGATATAGTTGTCCATGACACAGGGTCAGCGCTTTTCTTCGATTGTTCACCGTCGTGATCCGCTTTGACACCACCGGCCTCGGATAACTTAGTTTCCATGAGAACTCTCATTGACGAATCTACTTCTACGGAGCACCGCCCATACCATATACTAGAGAAAAGGAGTTGCCCTGTTGGTGCGATCAAGCACGATACCCATGCAGAGCAAATGGCAAGATTTCGCGCGCCTTTGTAAGTGATGACCATCTTTGGACAATCTTTTGATGTTCTTGTTGGCGCCAACGGCGCCTGCTCATCTTTGGCCGTAAGGAGATGAGTTATGATGCTCGATCTTGAATTCCTCACGCTCTTTCATCATTTTGTTGTTCAAGTTCGATCCATTGTCCAGAATGATCTTGCTTGGAACTCCATATCGGCAAATGAGGTTGTTCTTGATGAACCTCACAACCACTTGTCTTGTGACGTTGGCGAAGATGCCGCTCACCCATTTGGTGAAGTAATCAATAGCCACTAGAATGAAACGATGTCCGCTGGACGCTTTTGGTTCGATCATCCCAATCATGTCGATGCCCCACATGGAGAAAGGCCATGGAGAAGAGAAACGTTGAGTAGAGTCGAGGCATGGATCTTATCTGCGAGATCCGCACTTCAGACATCTCTTGACGTGTTTACAACAATCGATTCCATCGTTATCCAATAGTATCCTCGCTTAAGATTTTTCCGGACATTGCATGCCCATTTGAATGGGTTCCAAAGGACCCTTCATGCACTTCATGATTATCGTTTCGCTTTGTCTGTCGACGATCCGAAAGGTGACCATGTCAAGTTTCTTTTATACAACACATCTTCATTTAGGAAAATTCATAGAAAGCCTCCTTAGAGTTTTCCTATCTTTAACGATGCACCGAGTGAGTACTCTCGAGTTTGAAGGAAACGCTGATGTCGTGAACCACGTTTATCATCAAGACCGCTTCGCTTGCAAATACATACGCAGTCTTTTCAAGGCGTCGATACGATCTTAGGCATATCATTCCAAACATTTACTTTGAACATGGAAGATAGAGCCAAGGCCCTCGCCATTCGATTCGATCTCGAGGATATGATGCAGTTCTACTTTGTTGAAGAAAGTCAACAAACGCCTTGCATAATCTCTGTAAGGAATCGCACCAAGATGATGAGTTTCATACTTATCTTTGATTTGGTTGATCACAAGGGCTGAATCTCCATATATATCAAGGTCTTAATCCTCAAGTCGATGGCTTCTTCAATACCCATGATACATGCTTCATATTCTCGCGATGTTTTTAGTGCAATCAAATAGCAATCGCGGAAAACGGATATGAGAACCTGAGTGATGATGATCGCCCCAATTCCATTGCCATAAATGTTAATCGCTCCATAAAAATTAAGCCCCATCTAGATTCTGATCCGACCTTCTCCGGCAGCGGCTCGTCGCAATCTTTCATCTTTAAGTACATAACATCCTCGCTGTGAAGTCAAACTTGAGAGATTGGTATTCGCTGATCGGCCGATAAGCCAAGTGATCGCAGAATGCTTCCTTTGACCTCTTTGAGCACGGCATCGATGTCATATTCGTGATAATAGCATCTCGCCATCGAGCAATTCTTCCCTAAGGCTTTTCAAAGACGCATTTGATTGGATCCATTTTGGAGATTAACCAAGTCGTGTGATTGATCATGTATTGGCGAAGATGTTTTGAAGCCCACACCAAAGCGCAACATGTTTTCTCGAGTATGGAGTAACGAGTTTCAGCCTGTGAACTTTTACTCAGTAGTAAATGGCATGCTCCTTCTTACCAAGATTCATCTGTCAGTCCAAGCACGCAGCCCATGGAATCTTCTAGCACGGTAAGGTACATGATTAATGGTCTTCCTCAACCGGAGGGATCAAGATTGGTGGTTCGATAGGTATTCTTGATATCACAAACGCTTTTGGCAATCTTCCGTCCACACAACCTCTTGATTTTTATGAGAAGCTTGAATATCGCCCAAAGGTAGTAGTCATTTGAGATAAATATGGAGATGTAATTCAACCGCCCAAGAAATCCTCTTACTTGCTTTTCTCAGATGTATGCAGCATTTCTTGAATAGCCTTGACTTTGTAAGGGTCAACTTCAATACCTCTTTGATCGACACTAAACCTAGGAGTTTTCCAGATCTTACCCCAAAGGTGCATTTGTTAGATTCGTGCGGTCGAATTTCCTTAGTCGTTGAAACAACTTCAAGAGATATTCTATATGCTCTTCTTCGCCTCGCACTTTGCTATCATGTCGCCCACGAGACTTCGATCTCTTTGTGCATCATGTCATGAAAGAGAGTAGTCATCGCCTTTGTAAGTTGCACCGACATTCTTTAATCCATGTCGGATGAAGGATGTCTTCCATGTCTTCGGAGCCATTCTAACTGATTGTACCCAGAAACCGTCCATGAAAGATAAGACGTTGAACTTTGCGTTGTTATCCACTAGCATGTCAATATGCGTAGTGGAAATCATCTTTGGGCTTGCTTTGTTTAAGTCCCGTAGTCAACACACATTCGACCTCTTTCTTGAGACAGCACTATGTTGGCTAGCCATTGAGGATATTCAAGTGACGAGGAAACCGCGAGTGCTTTTGAACTTCCTTTGATTTTGTCACCATTTCGTGGTGAACTCTTCTCAATCTTTGTTTAACTGATGGACACTCGGGTCTTAATGGCAAGTGATGCTCACAATGCTGGTATCTAAACCCGGCATGTCCCGTAGGACCAAGCAAATACATCGACGTATTCTTTGAGAAGACTTATCGCTTGCCCTTGACGTTGATGTCGAGTAGAGTCCGATGTTCACTTTTTGTCTTCCTCGTAACCCAAGTTGATTGTTTCCAAAGGCTCTTTGTGAGACTGAATGATTCTTTCCTCGCACTTGTAGTCGAGAAATTTCATCGGGATCTCTTCTTCAACTTCTTCCTACGACTTCACTGTGGATTTCAAAGTTGGGAGAGATATAGGAGTTACGCTCAATGGATTTGTCCATCTCGTTAATCTGCATATTTGATTTATGTTTGATTAATTAACTCTCCTTTTTTTCATTTCATTTTTTTTTGGAAAAAGTTAATGTGAAAGTATGCAGATTATTATTATATTTTTTTTCGAAGATTTTTATTGTGTTTTTTAGGATTATCATTTCCAAAAAAGGGTAAAAATGAAAAAACAAACACAAAGTGTGGAATCAAAACAACGCGTTTTATTTATGATTCACAATATGAAACACGGCCCTAAAATACAAACTCATTTGTCTTGGGCAAGAAAAAAGAGAAATTATTTAAAAGCTAAACCCTATAAAACATCTCTTCACTTTGGGTGAAGTGAGAGTTCAAAACAAAAGCAAAGATAAACTACTTAGAGCTATGAACATTAGTCTGAACTTCAACAGGTTTCCAGTAGTGGCGAACTCCATGGAAGTCGAGGTACTCTGGTAGTTTTCCACTTGGCTTAATCCTTGAATAGACTTTGGTCGTTGGTTGAGCAGCTTAAGACTGGACGACGACCTTGCCTTTGTCTGCTAAAGCGCTTCTTCTCGCTTGATGAATGATCGGGAAGCATGGGATACATCATATGTACTTTATATTGGCATTTGCTTTGAATTCTGGGGATGTACTCTCCAATCTTCAGAGTGAAGAGACTCATTGTCGGCGACACTTTCTAATTCGTATCCCGAATCGTATCCCCGATCTTCAAGAATTGCTGATGTAGTGATAGTCAAAACTGTTTAACAAATTCCACGGCCGTTAAAGCAGAGATCTTCATTTGGAACCTCAATCGTTGATGGGATCGAAGATGTGTACACCTCTTCCGTTGACTAGGATACTCAAAAGAATCACCTCATCCAGTGGGCTGGATGTCTTCAATTCTGATTTTTGAGCTTTCTGGCGCAGTGTATTTCACCATGTAGTCAAACTTTCCACTTAGTTCTCCCAAGGTATCCCAAACTTCAGAAGGGATAGTGAAGCAACTCGATTTTCAAAAATCATTTTAAATGAATTTTCAAAACAATGAAATCGCCACCTAATTTTATTTGTTCTAAAAAGAATAGGAAAATATAGATAAAACCCACAGAAATCGGATAAGGCGGTCTACAAGACCAAAAAGCATGGATTCGGGAGTCGGTTACGCAAGAGGAAGGTATTAGCACCTCTTACGTCCATCGTACTCGATGGGACCCATTTAGTTCAAAATGTGTTTGTGTGTGTATTCGCTAATTTCTAAATTATGAATTTAAGAAAGAAGAAAACGGGATTTGTTTGTTATTATTTTGAGTTTGACACGGTTTCAAACCGCTGCCTACGTATTCCCTCGCAATGGGAAAGTCAAACTCGTAGTTCTTGTTGAAAATGCCTTGGATTGGTTGTGTTGATTTTAATTGAAATGTTTTTGATGACCGCGTATGAGCGGAAAAGGAATTTGAATGAGTTGAATTGATTTTAATTGTAGATGACAAGTACCAAAACGTCGGGATATCCTCTAACGATTCGACACTAGATTGGTGATTGAGGTCAACCGATCTTCTCTCATCCAAAATCTTTATTATGAAAGGAGTGAGGTGAAACAAAGTTCACTTTTTATTAAGTGTTATGGAATAAAGTATTTAAGTCATTGTTACCTCTAATGGCCCAAATATTTACATTTTAATTAAATCGTGGCTAACCTCTAACAATTTAATTAAGTACCATAACACTATGTTTTTCTTGTTTTGTAGAAAAATTGATTTAAAGAAAACAAAATTCAATTAATTAATTTAATATGAAAGTGTTTTAAATGTTCAAGTGTATGGAATAAAGCATTCAAGTCATTGGGTTACCTCTAATGGCCCAAATATTTTACATTTTAATTAAATCGTACGAACCTCTAACAATTTAATTAAGTACCATAACACTATTTTTGATTTGAAAGTGTGTTGAAAATTGCGGCGCTGGACGAGAAATGATATTTCGGGTTATGATTAACCAAGTATATGGACTTGATTAACCTCGTGAGGATAGGTGCTCTATCCCCAACCATGAGACCTCGGTGCATGGTGATTGGTATATGGACCAATTATTTTTCGGTTATGATTAATCAAGGCAACGAGGGCCCTAATTAACCTCGTGAGGATGACCATGCCCATCCCCAACCATGAGACCCTTTAGGAATTTGGTGTGGGTAACCAAAATGAGAGAGAGCGGAGGCGTTGTTGTTTTTATATTATTGTGAGAGGAGTGTACAATCGTAATAAACATGCAAGCGGATAATGTAATAGCGGATAATAAAAGAAAATAAATTAACACACAATACAAATCGGAATTTAAATAATTATTAGTATAGATATTTTTTACTTGATGAAAATCAACTACCAATTTAATTGGTGATTCAACAAATAAAAACTACCATATGCCAAATATTATTTAATACATCATTATATATAAAAACTTGCATAATAATTGAATTTAAAGAGAAAGTTTAGGAATGGGCCTGTTTGAAGCTTTAAACTGGGGTGCAAAAATAATCGAGCCCAAGCCCAAAACAAAACTGGATCCTGTGTGAGTGCTCCATGGATCATACTATGGTCTCGCCACTGTGTGTTGATCCGGACCTTGGCGATCCGATGGCCATGATGCAGGAGGGCAAGATGGATACAATAGACATATACATACCGATTTAATTAACAAACAGTGGTGACAAGTGTCACCACCGACTAACCACCAAGACCAAATATTTTAAAATCCTCTTAAACTCAATTTTTATTATAAATTATGTAAGACAAAATAATATTAGTTCTAATTACAAATAATAATACTAATGAAAAACATAAATTATTTTATTGTTATTATATATTATATTTTATAAACTAAAACTAAATAAAACAAAATAATACTAATTTATTTAAGTAAATGATAATACTAATAGAATAATAATAAAAAAGGAATTATTTTATTGTTATGATGTTATCATATATTATATTTTATAAACTAAAACTAAATAAAACAAAATAATACTAATTCCATAATAATACTAATAAATAAAAAGAAATTACTTTATCTTATTATATATATATATATATATATATATATATATATATATATATATATATATATATATATATTATATTTTTATAAACTAAAATTAAATCAAAAGAAAAGAGGGTTGTTAAGTGTTAATCCACCATTAGATGCAAATCAGTTAATATAGGAACCAAAACAAAACTTAACCTCTTCCTCATTCTCTCGATCTCTCTCGCTGCTTGCATGTTTCCCTATCCACCGATCTCTCACCGATTTCAGAAACTCGATCTCTCTCTCGCCGCTCGCTTCGCAACCCAACCATGGCCGCCACCGCCGTCACGCCGATCTCTCATCTTCGCCTCGCCGCCGCCTCTCATCGCGACTCACCGCCTCACCGATCTCTCATCTTTCTCTACTTATCTCCATACGCTATTGATTTCGTTTTTTCTCCGAAACAGTTTGGTTTTGCATTTTACGATTCGACAAGGAAAGGGAAGAAAACCTAGATCTCTCGAACGATGATGATGATGTGAACGATGCGTAAAATGCAACGGAGATGAGGAAGGGAGAAGGATGGCGACACGTTGTTCAGAACCTCCTCCTTCCTCTCGAATCGGGTACTACCTTTCAATCTTTGCTTTCGGCTATTTTTTCGAATTTTGAAGGGTTCTTCCGAAAGTGATGATATATCCGTGAGATGATAGATGTTGTTCGGTTTTTCGCTTGATGTTGTTTTGGGATTAGGTTTTTGTTGATGATTTAGTATGCGGCTAGGGTTTTGTTTCGATGGATTTCGCTAGGGTTTTGTTGTGAATAAAGGGCTCTTTGTGTTATAAACTTGAATGTTTATATACCCGTAACTTAGGGTTTTCGGCCTTTTGGCTGTGGCTTGCTTGTGAAAATTCAAAATCGGGCCTTGTATCCGTTGGGCCCCGATTTCATCGTTGGTTGTTTTGATGCATTTAGTCATATATCCTCCTCAGTCCGCTGTTGGTGTATTTGTGGTAAAAACTTGCCTGAAAAGATGCTTGCCATTGCTGCCCTGCATAAAGTTCTTGTACTGTCATGCCCAAACTGCTTTATACTGCTTTTCCTCATCTTCTTTCTACACCTCCTATTGTGAACCAAGGGCTAACACTCTTGAGGATTTGCAATAGTGAGCTTTATGGCCGATGACTTGTATATGAGGCCCCGGTTATGATGCAACCTGATTCCGAAAAGAAAATCCTAATGATGAGATAGAATTATGTGTATTGTCTTGTATTATTACTGTTGTCCATTGATTGCTAACCGAGTTTTTTGTTGTTTCATGAACATGAGAAATGCTACGAGTTCGGAAGAACGATAAAGGGAAGCTTGGAGGAATGGAAGGCTTGAAGACGAAGTCAAGAACACAATCATGAAGACTTACATCTTGAAAAATCCACATATAGTTTAGAAAATACTAGCATTGTAGGGACTTTGTAACTTGTATTGTAAGATATGATGAATTGTAACATATGTATCTAGACTTTGCATTCTTGTATAATAAAAGAATAATTTGGAAACTCTCGAATTTTTATGAATACAAGATTGAGAATTATGTACCAACTTGAATTCCTCGGTTGTGTCTTCAAATTCAATCGTTGAGCAATTGTACAAAAGTTGGAAATTGTGTATGAAAGTTAAGAATTCGTGATGAACCAAACATTTCAAAAATGGTCATGAACCAAAATTAATTTGGTTAGAACCAACTAAGTTGAAGTGTTGATTAACACATACCTAAAATCCCAATCAATCCACAATTCCAACCGTATTCTTGCATTAACGAGTAGTAACATTTGTTGCATTTTAGAACTTGAACCCTTTAGTATGCAAAACTTGAGAACTAAACTTCAAATTGCAAAATTGAGAATTAAACTCTAAATACAAAGATGATTTGGTGGCTTAAACTTAAACACTCAATCCTTTTGAATTTCCCCACCACAAAGTTTCCATTTTTATCCATTCATGTAGAAAATCGGAGCCTTTTGCTTCGAGACAAAAATTGAAACTCTAAGTTTCAAATAAAACTCTTGATCAAAAACCTTAGTCAACTTGTTTTTTCATGATTCTTTAAGAATTGAGCGATAGATTCCACTTGAAATTAATGGAATTATTACCGCTTTCCAAATTGAACCATACTCAGAAGGAGTAAGATTCGTAACCAAACGAATTCCAAAAGGAAGCTTCTAGTTTTTTCCATAGAATGCCCCGAATCTTGTGAGCGATGAACGCGACAGAAAAGATCTCAACATGCGGTTGACGTCAGAATCTTGTAAACAAGTCCTCCGGATGAATATCTTCACATACACCCACTATTGCCAAGAGCGAACAAAGCTGACGAGCAAACCAAACGCACTATAACTTGTATTGTTGACCAATAAACGGATAATCATAATCCACCCTTTACATCTTGAATAATGAACTCGAAACCACAAAGAAACCCAAACTCATGATGAATTGATCTCCGAATCAGAGGTAATGACATTCAAAATAAACAGATTCCGTTACTTCATCAAGAATGACTGCTCAATTCAACAATCGAACATCAAGCCCCAAAATCCATAGATACGAACGATAAGATTCAACATTAAACCTCGTCATTTTCAAATATCCCGATTGGTCGAAAACACCACGCCTTTTCTCGCTCAACAGAAATCTTTGGGAATCAACCCAACCGTAACCATAAACCCAAAGGATATGAATGCATGAGTGTTATGATAAATGTGAAGCCTAAACCAGATAAAATCGAGATAGGAGGGCAAATTTTGGGTGCAGCTGCCCCTATTTAATCGCCTTAAACCCGAAAGTGAAATTGGCGCTAACCTTTGAACTTTCAAGGCAGGAGAAGATTAAATACTACAAGAACCCAAAATTTGCGCCCAAGAACAAGTGGAAATATTTTTGCATTTTTTTAATCTTTTGATAATTTTGACTTTCTATATTTTTGTGATTTTTTTTTGAACAAAGGATTTGGAACAAAGATTCGTATGTCGTAAGGATATTTGACGACATCGGAAAGAGACCGATCAAGACGACTCTAACAAAGATTTCAAATATACATGCCCGTAAGAATGTTGGACACAAAGATCGAATATACATGTTCTAAGGATATTGAACACATATGAGCATATGTCGTAAGGATATTAGACATACACCGGAAAGAGATCGATCAAGACGACTCTAACAAAGATTTCAAATATACATGCCCGTAAGGATATTGGACACATAAATATCGAATATACATGTTCGTAAGGATATTGAACACATATAGGTAGTATATGTCGTAAGGATATTAGACATACACCGAAAGAGACCGACCGACGACTCTAACAAAGGTTTCAAATATACATGCCCGTAAGGATATTGGACATAAAGATAGAATATACATGTTCGGTAAGGATATTGAACACATATAGGAAGCATATGTCGTAAGGATATTAGACATACACCGAAAGAGACCGATCAAGACGACTCTAACAAAGGTTTCAAATATACATGCCCTAAGGATATTGGACACATAAAGATCGAATATACATGTTCGGTAAGGATATTGAACACATATAGGAAGCATATGTCGTAAGGATATTAGACATACACCGAAAGAGATCGACCAAGACGACTCTAACAAAGGTTTCAAATATACATGCCCAGAAGGATATTGGACACATAAGGATCGAATATACATGTTCGGTAAGGATATTGAACACATATAGGAGCATATGTCGTAAGGATATTAGACATATAGGAAATAGACCGATCAAGACGACTCTAACAAAGGTTTCGAAATATACATGCCCGGTAAGGATATTGGACACATAAGGATCGAATATACATGTTCGGTAAGGATATTGAACACATATAGGGAGCATATGTCAGGTAAGGATTTTAGACATACACAGGAAAGAGACCGACCGAAGACGACTCTAACAAAGGTTTCGAAATATACATGCCCGGTAAGGATATTGGACACATAAGGATCGAATATACATGTTCGGTAAGGATATTGAACACATATAGATAGCATATGTCAGGTAAGGATATTAGACATACACCGGAAAGAGATCGACCGAAGACGACTCTAACAAAGATTTCGAAATATACATGCCCGGTAAGGATATTGGACACATAAATATCGAATATACATGTTCGGTAAGGATATTGAACACATATAGGTAGTATGTCGTAAGGATATTAGACATACACCGGAAAGAGACCGATCAAGACGACTCTAACAAAGGTTTCAAATATACATGCCCTAAGGATATTGGACACATAAAGATCGAATATACATGTTCGGTAAGGATATTGAACACATATAGGAAGCATATGTCGTAAGGATATTAGACATACACCTAAAGAGATCGAATCAAGACGACTCTAACAAAGGTTTCAAATACATGCCCGTAAGGATATTGGACACATAAAGATCGAATATACATGTTCGTAAGGATATTGAACACATATAGGAAGCATATGTCGTAAGGATATTAGACATACACCGGAAATAGATCGATCAAGACGACTCTAACAAAGGTTTCAAATATACATGCCCTAGAAGGATATTGGACATATAAGGATCGAATATACATGTTCGTAAGGATATTGATCACATAGGGAGCATATGTCGTAAGGATATTAGACATACACCGAAAGAGACCGATCAAGACGACTCTAACAAGAGGTTTCAAATATACATGCCCGTAAGGATATTGGACACATAAGGATCGAATATACATGTTCGGTAAGGATATTGATCACATATAGGAGCATATGTCGTAAGGATATTAGACATACATCGGAAAGAGACCGATCAAGACGACTATAACAAGAGGTTTCAAATATACATGCCCGTAAGGATATTGGACACATAGAGATAGAATATACATGAAGGATATTGAACACATATAGGAGCATATGTCGTAAGGATATTAGACATACATCGAAAAGAGACCGAATCAAGACGACTCTAACAAAGGTTTCAAATATACATGCCCGTAGGATATTGGACATAAAGATCGAATATGCATATTAGACATACGCAAGAATGAGACCGATTGAGCGACTCACTGGGAAAGATATATGGAATGGTAAAATCGCCGATCAAGACGAATTCACGGGAAAGAGGCCAAACAAAGGGATCCTAGCAAGGATCGCCTAACTACGTTGGACTTCAAAAGGTTGCAAATGTGCAAGAATTACTATATCCTCGTGCCAAAGGCGGTGTAATTTTCAAGAATGGCAATTATATGAATTACCACACACCAAGTATGGGTACTCAAACAATTGAGAAGCAAGAAAGGTTAGACACCAACTCTTACTCGCACTCTAACGACAGAGGCAAACACGGGTAAGATAACCAAAATAAGAATTTGCAAACAGCAAGACGCTTGGTAAATAAATCGAATTTGAATGATGTAGGAGACCGGCACGGGGTCAAAAATGCAGATAACAACAAGAAGAAGAATTTCTTGAGGAACTCTGACTGGGAATACCACTTGGGGATTTTTAATTGAATGATTTCTCTTCGGAGACGCAAAAGGTACTCGAGGAACACATTAATCTGGCTTATGCTTAGATGCATGTTTGAGATTTATTATTTTTTAGCGTAATTCTCCATATCAATGGAAATGCTACGCTTTTTTGAGGATGTTATGCAATGCAATGATGCATGTTTTAATATTTCGCTAGGACTAGAGGCAATAGCTGCCGAGGAAACATCAACCCTCCATGAATTGAATATAAATCATCTAATCTTGATCAAAGAGATGATAGTCTGGACCCTAACAGGGGATTGTAGAATAGAAGCATCCTCTTTCAATGATCAACATCACTGGGGAAGTAACTCTTAGAGATTAACATTTATCTGGGATGACAATCATGTTGCGTAGAGTTTCTGATTTCAATAACTCTGGATTACGTGCTTTTGCAAAAGAGGGGTTGACAACATCTTCTGGCACAAGTGAGCCTTTGAAAATGATCCTGCTAGTGTAAACCTTTCTTTATGATCTTCCGCGTCGGGGAAGGAGTGATAACATCCAAGGGCACACATATGCCATAGATAACTCTTGTTGGAGAGAAAGAAACTTTGTCGGTGACCAAAGCTTAGGCGCATCATGCCCTTATTTTAAGATCTTCGGATAACAAAAATCTGCAAAACGCGAAACACTGCAATGATGATAATTATATGCAATGTGTCGAAGCAAAGACATTTGTTGGAACTCAATGGATAGAATCCCGTCTTCTGACTTCTGTTGAAGGAAAACAACAACCAGGAAATAAACCTTGATCTCTGATGAGCTAAGGATGACAATCCTGACTTGAATTGGAGATATTGATCCTTAACTTCTGATGGAGAAATCCAACACAGACTTTGATCTCTAATAAGATGAGGATAACGATCCTGACTTCCCGACACGTCCTTCAAACTCAACAATTGTTTAGCTTGCGTCTGGACTTGACTTGATTAATTATGAGGTGGATGAATGCCTCTACATAATGCTTTGCCCCAATCTGTAGGGAATTTGAAAAAATTGCCTCGAGAAGGCTTCTTGAGATCTGTACCATCAAGATAACCTGCCCAATATTATAAACTTGGAAACATTGCCCCTGACTAACCAAAGGTAAAGAGGGTTTCAACCTTGCTCGGGTGAATGCCCCTGATTGCTCATCTCCTTGAGAGATTCTTCGAATCTCGACATAAATGCCCCAGAGATTGGCGGGACTTTTGAAGACATCACCTACTCAGGGTGGTTAATTTATATCTTGAAATTAGGCTACTTCACAACCTTACTTCTTGACTCAAACTGCTTTGTGGTTAATCAGATACTTGAAGCAATATGTCTTTCAAGACAATCAAATTATTCGTCCGATGCTCAATATGCAAGCTCACTTGATGTTTAAGCACTTATCCATATGCAAAGAATGTATTATTCTACGAATGATAACTCTAATGCAAAGTTCATGTTTGTCTTGAAGTTAAAGAAACATTTATTGAAAAGAAATATCAAAATATTGATTTTTTGTAAAAGATTGAGTGATACCAACTCAAATGTTTAGCAAGCCTCCTAGGAGTCAGGTTACCGTATTCTTGTAACAGTTTTGCTTTCGAATTAACCCATGCTTCAATTAGGACTTTTAAGGGTTGTAACGTGGCCTGGTTCACGGGTTTTTAGAAGAAAAAAAATTTTTAGGCTCAAAATATTTGGTGCCCTCCCATTCTCCGTGATGTTCTCCATTCCTACATTCAGATAACTTAATGCGAGCATTCATCTCTTATGAGAAGTTTAAGATGCGGTTGAGGAACCACTGAGGTTTCTTGGACACGACAGTCACTCACCTTTTTCTTTTAGTGTCTGATCACACGATCTTGTTCTTTTGATGAGGATTTTATTTTGTTTTGTAATCCTTTCTTTTTTTTTTTTTTTGCCTTACTTTTGCCTAAGCGACTTATTATGAAGTTTCGACTTAGCGGGCTTTTTGTCATTAATTTTTTTTTTTTATCACTTTTTCTTTTGAACAAGTCATGTGATCTTCCACCCTTGTTTTATTGGAGGTGATTGTGACTACTTGAATCCTTAGCGGATGAGAGATAACAATTATGGTGTCATCATCTGTTGATTTCTTGATGTGCGAGAGTTAACTATTATGGTATCATTCTCCTTTGATGCACATTGTTGATAGACGAAGGTTGACCATTGTGGTTTTGACTTTCCTCAATCTCTTGAAAGATAACCATTGTTGTATCCTTGGACGCGCACTCTTGATGAGTTTTGAACGCTCGATTGGGTTAACTGAACACTACCCTGCCCCAGGTTTAAAAAATGAGGGTTTTTCTGAATAGAAAATAAACTCCTACTTCGAGGCTCGAAAGGGGTTAACGAGGGTTTCACTCCCTTATATCTCCGGTGTTTGGGAATTTGAAACAAGGCCTATACATCGTTAGCAGGTTTTTACTCAAAAGCATAACGTTTGAGATTCTTAGTAAATTATTCGTCATCCTCCCTCCAGAGGTGTTGCTTTATTAATAAGAGTTGAATATCAAAAGCATATAGAAACATTTAAGAGTGAATACGAATGGATCAATTCAAGACGAACATATTCAATGCATTATGATTAGTATTCAAAAATGAGCAAGTTTTGCATACAAGAAAGTACTGAACAAAACAAGAAAAATTACAAATGAGCATGCAAGATGACACTAGAAATATCCATGTTGAGGAGACTGGTCTCCGTATGGATTTCTTGCTTCAGAAGATGCACTTCGTAGTCCTAGCGTTCACTGAGTCAAAAGAGAGATCAATTGATGTGTAGGCCCTCTGGTGTGAACGTGATTGCTTTGGAATCAATGCGTTTCTGAACTGTGCCTTTGAAAAGATTACATCCTTCAATTGTATGGCCAGGTGCCCCAGAATGGAACTCACAGTAGGCATTAGGATTATATCCCAAAGGATATGGAAAAGGAGGCGTCCCGAGCTCCTTTAACTCCACCAAAGAATGTTGGAGTGAGTTAGCAACTCACTATAAGGCATGGGATTGGATTATGCACTTTCTTGGCCTTATCGATTCTTCCCATCTCGTCGACGATTTTGTTGATAAGTTTGTTGCCTGGTAGCGCTCTTCATGGGAGCATACCGACCGTGTTCGATGTAGTTGCAACACAAATTTGTGGAGCACAATCGATTAGAAGTAGCTTTTGTCACCGATTAGAATTTGAAATGGACGTAGGTGAGCTTCTTCCTCGCCTCGAAATTGTACTTGCCTCTTGATCAATTTGCTCTAGAAATTCGTAAATAATAGCAACATCCCGACTATTACCCATCTTGAGACCACACTCAATTCGTTCCTACAACAACTGTGTGTAAAAATGTAGAAGTACATCCATCAACCAGATAGGGATCCTGCAAGGTATTGGAGAACATTTCAATGAGTTCTTCTTCCAAAAGAGGAGGTTGAACTCTAGCAGCTAATTCTCCATCTCATGGATACTCTTTGAAAGATTCTTCACTCTTGAGTTAAACCTTGAGTTGAATTCTAGTGGAGCCATATCCTATTATAGTCGTAGTGATTGACAAAGGCTTCGGCCAATTCCTTCCAAGTTTGAATGTGAATTCGTTCAAGCTGAGTGTACCACTCGAGAGACGCTCCACTAAGGCTATCTTGAAAAACGTGCATGAGGAGCTTGTCATTTTCCGCATGGGGAGCCATCTTATTGCAATAGGCTCTGATGTGAGTAATCGGACAAGAGGTACCCTTATACTTCTCGAAAGTGAGAATTTCGAACTTCGCAGGAATTTTGATACCAGGAACCAAGCACAAACTAGGAGCTTCTAGACCAAGGGAATCATGACCCTCAATAGCTTTCATCCTTTTCTCAAGGAGGTGAAGCTTTTTCTCAGACTCAGTCTCTTCAATCGGAAACCTGAAGGCGTCAAACGAAGACTCGAAGATGTCCTCACAGTGAGGAGTTCCATTGACATGCATCTGAACTGTGTTTTTGACATTTTGATTTGAAAGGACCTTCATGTGGTTAAGATTAACACCTGGTGGATTAACATGATCAGTAGTAACCACTTCGGATCTCTGAAAAACTTGTTTTAACTCTTCTTGTCCAATGGCGATGTTCTGGATAATCTCCAAGAATTGATCCATTTGGGTATCTATATGAGTATTCATCGCATCCACACTTGTCTGGAGTTGATCCATGATGACGATGATGTCAGGAAATCAGTCTTGCAACCTTGAGATTCTGGATAAGAAGCCAGGTTGAAATGAGTCATCTGGTTGAAATGAATGAAATGCATGATGATGCATGAATGATATGAGAGAAATAAACTCATTTTTTATTGATGCAAATGGAATGCAACATGATGATAATATTAGGTTCACAAAGACGTGAATCAGGAATGATATTGATAATTAGAACAACTTATTTTGGTGGGCTCCTACAATAGGACAACTCTAGGCTTCTACCCAATAATCCCGAACAAGGCGGTTCTAATGTTTTTTGCTAAATGTTTCTCGGAGTCTCAGATCCCCTTTTACAAACACTATCATCGTGCGAGAGGCCTACATGGCGATAGTATTTGTAAAAGTATACCCCAAGAAACGACTCTTAACGGGTTGCTCGAAATCCGAAATTTGAGCGTTTGGTCCTTAGAGACAACATGAACAAACTTAGAGTTATAGGTCATTTGTCCAAAGATTGAAGTCCTGGCTATCGCCAACAACCTCCTTAAAACAACCAACTCTAAGCCGAGTCTTCGCTCGGCCAACAAGACAATGGAGTCGTGGACCTAGGCTACGCAACCCTCTATTCCTAAAAGGTGACCTAGAAGTTCGGTAGTGGGCTTATCTATGTAACAATGCCCATGAATTCCCATCACAATAATATATCAATGATTAATATATAAAGCATGAGGAAAATAAGCAAATAAACAATAGATAAGCATAAAGTAGAAAGCGATAAACAAACACACAAACATACGAAGAACTAAACTAGGTTGACTCGCTTAGTCAAAAAGTTTTTAAAATTTTCCCTGAAGTCGCCAATCAAGTAACTCGATTTTCAAAAATCATTTTAAATGAATTTTCAAAACAATGAAATCGCCACCTAATTTTATTTGTTCTAAAAAGAATAGGAAAATATAGATAAAACCCACAGAAATCGGATAAGGCGGTCTACAAGACCAAAAAGCATGGATTCGGGAGTCGGTTACGCAAGAGGAAGGTATTAGCACCTCTTACGTCCATCGTACTCGATGGGACCCATTTAGTTCAAAATGTGTTTGTGTGTGTATTCGCTAATTTCTAAATTATGAATTTAAGAAAGAAGAAAACGGGATTTGTTTGTTATTATTTTGAGTTTGACACGGTTTCAAAACCGCGCTCACGTATTCCCTCGCAATGGGAAAGTCAAAACTCGTAGTTCTTGTTGAAAATGTCTTGGATTGGTTGTGTTGATTTTAATTGAAATGTTTTTGATGACCGTATGAGCGAAAAGGAATTTGAATGAGTTGAATTGATTTTAATTGTAGATGACAAGTACCAAAACGTGGATATCCTCTAACGATTCGATACTCGAGATTGGTGATTGAGGTCAACCGATCTTCTCTCATCCAAAATCTTTATTATGAAAGGAGTGAGGTGAAACAAAGTTCACTTTTTATTAAGTGTTATGGAATAAAGTATTTAAGTCATTGTTACCTCTAATGGCCCAAATATTTTACATTTTAATTAAATCGTTTAACCTCTAACAATTTAATTAAGTACCATAACACTATGTTTTTTTGTTTTTGTAGAAAAATTGATTTAAAGAAAACAAAATTCAATTAATTAATTTAATATGAAAGTGTTTTAAATGTTCAAGTGTATGGAATAAAGCATTCAAGTCATTGTTACCTCTAATGGCCCAAATATTTACATTTTAATTAAATCGTTATAACCTCTAACAATTTAATTAAGTACCATAACACTATTTTTGATTTGAAAGTGTGTTGAAAATTGCGGTGGACGAGAAATGATATTTCGGTTATGATTAACCAAGTATATGGACTTGATTAACCTCGTGAGGATAGGTGCTCTATCCCCAACCATGAGACCCTGCATGGTGATTGGTATATGGACCAATTATTTTCGGGTTATGATTAATCAAGGCAACGAGGGCCCTATTAACCTCGTGAGGATGACCATGCCCATCCCCAACCATGAGACCCTTAGGAATTTGGTGTGGGTAACCAAAATGAGAGAGAGTGAGGCATTGTTGTTTTATATTATTGTGAGAGTGGAGTGTACAATCGTAATAAACATGCAAGCGGATAATGTAATAGCGGATAATAAAAGAAAATAAATTAACACACAATACAAATCGGAATTTAAATAATTATTAGTATAGATATTTTTTTACTTGATGAAAAATCAACTACCAATTTAATTGGTGATTCAACAAATAAAAAACTACCATATGCCAAATATTATTTAATACATCATTATATATAAAAACTTGCATAATAATTGAATTTAAAGTTTAGGAATGGGCTGCTTTGAAGCTTTAAACTGGGGTGCAAACAATAATGAGCCCAAGCCCAAATCAAAACTGCTGGATCCTGTGTGAGTGCCTCCATGGATCATACTATGGTCTGCCATTCGGTGTGTGGATCCGACCTTTGGCGATCGATGGCATGATGCAGAGGGTGCAAGATGGATACAATAGACATATACATACCAGATTTCGAAATTAACCAAACTGGTGGTGACAAGTGTCACCACCTGGACTAACCACCAAGACCAAATATTCTAAAATCCTCTTAAACTCAATATTTTATTATAAATTATGTAAGACAAAATAATATTAGTTCTAATTACAAATAATAATACTAATGAAAAAAACATAAATTATTTTATTGTTATTATATATTATATTTTATAAACTAAAACTAAATAAAACAAAATAATACTAATTCTATTTAAGTAAATGATAATACTAATAGAATAATAATTTAAAAAAGGAATTATTTTATTGTTATGATGTTATCATATATTATATTTTATAAACTAAAACTAAATAAAACAAAATAATACTAATTCCATAATAATACTAATAAATAAAAAGAAATTACTTTATCTTATTATATTATATATATATATATATATATTATATTTTTATAAACTAAATTAAATCAAAAGAAAAGGGAGGGTTAAGTTAATCGACCATTAGATGCAACTGAAAGTTAATATAGGAACCAAAACAAAACTTAACCTCTTCCTCATTCTCTCGATCTCTCTCTGCTTGCATGTTTCCCTATCCACTCTCTCTCTCTCTCACCCGATTTCAATCGACTCTCTCTCTCTCGTTCTCGTTTCTCAAGCAACCCAACCATGGCCGCCGCTCATCGTCGCTCGCCGTCGATCTCTCATCTCTCGCCTCGCCGTCGCTCTCTCATCGCGACTCACCGTCTCACCGATCTCTCATCTTTCTCGTTACGATTCGCTCTGTTACGTTATTGATTTCTGGTTTTTTCTCTGAAAACAGTTTGGTTTTGCATTTTACAGATTCGACAAGGAAAGGGGAAGAAAAACCTAGATCTCTGAACGATGATGATGACAGTAACGATGCAGAAAATGCAAAACGGAGATGAGGAAGGGAGAAGGATGGCGACACAGTGTTCGCAACCTCCTCCTTCCTCTGCGAATAGGGTACTACCTTTCGAATCTTTGCTTTCTGGCTATTTTTTCGAATTTTTGAAGGGGTTCTTTCTGGAAAGTGATGATATATCTGTAGATAGATAGATGCTGTTCTGGGTTTTTCGTTTGGATGTTGTTTTGGGATTAGGGTTTTTGCTTGACAGTATTTAGTATGCGGCTAGGGTTTTGTTTCGATGGATTTCGCTAGGGTTTTGTTGTGAATGGCCTCTTTGTGTTATAAACTTGAATGTTTATATACCCGAACTTAGGGTTTTCGCTTTGGCCACAGGCTTGCTTGTGAAAATTCAAAATTGGGCCTTGTATCTGCTTTGGGCTCCGATTTGACCGTGTTGGTTGTTTTGATGCATTTAATGTTATATCCTCTGTGCTGGCTGTTGGTGTATTTGTGGTAAAACTTGCTCGAAAAGATGCTTGCCATTACTGCATAAAGTTCTTGTCTTGTCATGCCCAAACCGCTTTATCGCTTCCTCATCTTCTTTCTACACCTCCTATTGTGAACCAAGGGCTAACACTTGAGGATTTGCAATAGTGAGCTTTATGGCCGATGACTTGTATATGAGGCCCCGTTATGATGCAACCTGATTCAAAAGAAAATCCTAATGATGAGATAGAATTATGTATTGTCTTGTATTATTATGTCCATTGATTGCTAACCGAGTTTTTGTTGTTTCATGAACATGAGAAATGCTACGAGTTCGAAGAACGATAAAGGGAAGCTTGGAGGAATGGAAGGCTTGAAGACGAAGTCAAGAACACAATCATGAAGACTTTGTTTTGAAAAATCCACATATAGTTTAGAAAATACTAGCATTGTAGGGACTTTGTAACTTGTATTGTAAGATATGATGAATTGTAACATATGTATCTAGACTTTGCATTCTTGTATAATAAAAGAATAATTTGGAAACTCTCGAATTTTTATGAATACAAGATTGAGAATTATGTACCAACTTGAATTCTCGGTTTCAGGTCTTCAAATTCAATCGTTGTAGCAATTGTGTACAAAAGTTGGAAATTGTGTATGAAAGTTAAGAATTCGTGATGAACCAAACATTTCAAAAAAATGGTCATGAACCAAAATTAATTTGGTTAGAACCAACTAAGTTGAAGTGTTGATTAACACATACGCCTAAAATCCCAATCAATCCACAATTCCAATCCGTATTCTTGCATTAACGAGTAGTAACACGGTTGTTGCATTTTTAGAACTTGAACCCTTTAGTATGCAAAAACTTGAGAACTAAACTTCTAATTGCAAAACTTGAGAATTAAACTCTAAATACAAAGATGATTTGGTGGCTTAAACTTCAGAAACACTCGAATCCTTTTGAATTTCCACAAAGTTTCCATTTTATCCATTCATGTAGAAAATCGAGCCTTTGCTTGAGACAAAAATTGAAACTCTAAGTTTCAAATAAAACTCTTGATCAAAAACCTTAGTCAACTTGTCGGTTTCATGATTCTTTTAAGAATTGAGCGATAGATTCCACTTGAAATTAATGGAATTATTACGCGTTCCAAATTGAACCATACTTTAGTGGAGTAAGATTCGGAGCCAAACGATTCCAAAAGGAAGCTTCTAGTTTTTTCCATAGAATGCCCCAATCTTGTGAGCGATGAACGCGACAGAAAAGATCTCAACATGCTAGCTTGACGTCAGAAATCTTGTAAACAAGTCCTCCGGATGAATATCTTCACATACACCCACTATTGCCAAGAGCGAACAAAGCGACGAGCAAACCAAACGCACTAGAACTTGTATTGTTGACCAATAAACGGATAATCATAATCCACCCTTTACATCTTGAATAATGAACTCAAACCACAAAAACCCAAACTCATGATGAATTGATCAATCGGAGGTAATGACATTCAAAATAAATGATTCGCAGCTTCATCAAGAATGACTGCTCAATTCAACAATCGAACATCAAGCCCGAAAATCCATAGATACGAACGGATAAGATTCAACATTAAACCTCGTATTTTCAAATATCCCGATTGGTCGAAAACACCACGCCTTTTCTCGCTCAATGAGAAATCTTTGGGAATCAACTCCAATCCGTAACCATAAACCCGTGGCGTGAATGCATGTGAGTTATGATAAATGTGAAGCCTAAACCAGATAAAACCGAGATAGAAGGGCAAATTTTGGGGTGCAAAGATAGGTGGATTTTTATTCTTTGTAGGACATGTATTTGAATTGATCACGGAGGATAGTACGACGCACGATTCTTCCCGAGGCACATATTCGTAATCTGCTTAGATAAGTGCTCCACTCTTTAGATCTAGAGATCGCCTTCATCACCTTTATTGGTAAGAACGTTAACCTCTTGGATAATAGGGTTTAAAACCCCACCGTGAAACACTTCGATTGGACGAAGTGCTTCATCCCTTTGCTTTTCTTTAGAAATCATCAAGCAAACCCGAGTCCGCTGCCTCGTTGTTGACAGTTTAATTACTTGTCCCCAACCCAGGTATTACCATCTTTCACTATCTGTCGCTTTATACGAAGAGATAGATGACATGCTTTTCTTGTAGATTCATCTTCTAACGGATGTTCGGAACCGTGTTCCTTCAACGCCGTTGGTCGTGATGAAAGAAAAGTCGGATAAATGACTTACTAACAACGCTTGTTCACCGATGATGGTCACTAACTTCCCATTTATCGTGAACTTTAGTTTCGTGGAGAGTGGAAGTCAGCCCGCCTGTATCCATGGTCTTCCTAGCAAACAATCGTAGTACCGCACATCCATGACCGAAAGTGATTTGAAGGTATGCGCCCAATTGTCATCGGGAGATCGACTTCCCCAATAACTGACTTCCTTGACCCGTCAAAGGCTCTTACCACTATGTCATTGAACTTCATCGATGTTCCTTTGTAAGCTAAACGAGCGAGAGTCGTTTTTGGCATTACGTTTAAGGATGAACCGGTATCTACTAATACATTGGACAGGGAATCTGATTGACAAATCATTGAGATATGCAGAGCCAGATTGTGATCTTTCCCTTATTCTGGAAGTTCCTCATCACTGAAACTTAGATTATTGCAAGCTGTTATGTTTCCTACAATACCTCCAAACTGGTCTGTAGTTACGTCATGGTCTACATAAGCTTGGTCTAGCATTTTCATCAAAGCTTCTCGGTGAGCTTCGGAGTTCAAAAGTAGAGATAGTATTGAAATCTTGGAGGGAGTCTGCATCAGCTGATCCACAACTCGCATCTTTTGATTAGTTTCAAAATCTCATCGAAATCTGAGTTAACGTTGGTTCTATCAGGTGGACCAACATCTGTGCTTGGATTAACAACGAGAATCCTCGTGGGATTCTCGGGAGACACGTTAATCGGATTTTGTCTAACAACAGGAACAACCGGCGGTTTTGGTAGCAGCGGAGTATGTACTCGTCCAATTCGCGTTACTCGTCCGATCTCAGTTATGTTGACATTAGCTGGGAGAGTTGGCATGGGTTTCTCCTTCCCATCCTTTATCATAGTTGCATTGTATTGGCAGGGAATTGCTTTGTTAGAACTGTACGGAACAGGACCGGGTAGGCAAATCACCAAAGGAGACCTTGGAGCGTTTGAATCGTTATATTCAATCTCCACATGTTGGGCGTGAAACAGGATAATAACGCTTACTTCGGAATTTCGAGTTGATATCCGAGACTAAAAGCTCATGAAAATGCCCTATTGTATTTACGCCATAGTCATCTTTCGTAGATCCGTATGTCACCAATGTCTAGTAATCGTTGAATGTCTCGCTTCTATGGTTGGACATCCTCGAATATCCTTGAAGCATGTTGCAAGCTGAATCGTGTTTAGTGAAAGCACCCATTGTACTATATGTATCATGGAGCTGTACCAAGTTTCCTCTGATCAGATTCACATCTGTGACGAGATCCCGATCTGTATTTCTTAGTATCAAATTCACCATGTCCACTATGACCGGAAGTGGATTTGCTTGCACGCTTGGATTTGTATTTAAAGGAAAGAAGGTTAGACCTTACTAACCTTTGTACTTCAGCTTTTAGGGCGATGCAATGCTCAAGATCATGACCCGGTGCCCCTTGATGAAAAGGGCAGGATACGTCCGCTTTGTACCACCATGGCAATTTGTCTGGTACCGGAGGTGGTGACCTTGTCTGCACGATATTCCTTTCTATTAGTGTAGGATATAGTTATGCGTACGTCATTGGAATTAGGTCAAATTGCATGGACCCGGGCGCACGGTTCTGATTGTTGAACCGCGAGCACGTTGTCGAGGTTGAGTTTGTTGGAATCATGAGCAATCCTCGTGATTTGGACTTGTATTAACAAATGCTATGGCAGCACCGTTGTTGTCGGTGACATTCTTTCGTGGTTTCCTCGGATACCATCCCTATGTCATGTTCCTTTTTCTTTGGAAAATTGGTTCCAATCTTCTTAGTTCCACTAGAAGTCCCTATTTCTCTGGTCAGGCGTCCGGTTCGAACTCCTTCCTCTAGCCGCATTTCCATGCTTACCATCTCGGTGAAATCTCCGAGCGCCGGCGATCATTCGTCGTAGTAAATGGGCCAAGAGTGTTTAAGAATACCTTGGTCATTTCCTTCTCTTCTAACGTGGGTTGACTTGGCGAATTTCCCTCCATCGTTGAGCATATTCTTTGAATGTCTCTCTTTCTTTCTTGGACATCGAGCGGAGTTGATCCCGATCTGGAGCCATGTCCAAGTTGAATTTATATTGTTGTACGAAGGCTTCACCTAAGTAATTGAATGTCTGGATACTGCTTGCTAGTCCCATGTACCACTTTAGTGCGGCTTGTGAGACTATCTTGAAGTAGTGGATTAACAATTGGTGATTATCGTTGTGTAGACATTTTCCTGGCATACATCGTAAGATGACTCTGTGGACAGGAATTTCCTTTATACTTTTCAAAATCAGGGACTTTGAATTTTGCAGGTATCCTTACGCGAGGAACTAAGCACAGATCATGGGCGTTCTTCCCAAACAATTCCTTCCTCGAATCGCTTTTAATCTCAAGTCGCATTTTGAGGAGCTGTTCGGAGAGTTCCATCGCCACGAGGATTCGTGTTATCGCTGGACTATGGTGAACTTCTTCGTCTCGGTAGTGTAAACTACGTGTCGAGTTCGCATGATTGGTTGAGAAACCGTCATAGTGACTTGCAGAAAAGTTACTCCATGCTGTGGAGTAAGTGTTGAGTTCTGCAAAGTAGGTACTTCAAGCGTGGTTGTTTGTATCTGAGAAGTCGGTTGACGAAATCCAATGCCAAAATTAAAGGCATGCCCATGGATAACCTTCGCATCTTGAAGGGTGAACTATCGGCTGCAACAGTTGAAACTAGTAGTAGTGACCTCGAAATCGCCGCTTGATTTTGACTGCTCGATGTTGCTTGTTGACTTTGCGCGGTTGCCAATGAATTGACCAAAGAAGTGAGTCTTTCCACCTCTTCTTGCAGTGTTGTCACTGTGCTACGAAGCTCAACATTTTCTTGCTCAAATCCTTCCATTACTTTTCTCCTTTTGAACGTGTATTGTATGTTCGAGTAAGTGTGGACGTGGTCGAGAAACTCTAAGACGCGACAAATGATCTTTCCTTTCTGAAAAATTCCAAAAGATCAAACTCTAGACAATAGACTCGATATGAAAAGTATGATGCATGATTATAAATGCAAAGAGAAAGGAATTTCCAAAGAATTTACGCTAAAAGAGAAATTTCGCAAATATTTGGATGGAAAACACATATTTTATTAATTATTGAAAAAGATTACAACAATTTTGTTTTGAGCATAGCTCACACAAATGATAAAATAAATGATAAAATTACAATCTAAACTAATTAATCGTCCTCGTCGGATGAAGATCCAAAGGCTTGATGTAGCTTCAACTTGTGATTTCCTTCCCATAGTGAGCTTTCGTCATTTTTCGCCACTTGCTAATGACTTTCTTCCACTCGTCGGGAGCAGGATCGGGTTGTCATTTCCTCAAGCTTTCTTTTCCTTTCTTTGATGTATCTTTTGATCGCGTATCCTTCGATTAATCTTCTCATCTTTCTCCATGAGCCATTCATCCGGAAGTAAAGCGTTTTCATGATCTTTGACCGCTTCGAGCTTCTCATTCTCGAGATCAGTCTTAAGGAACTTGTTTTCCAAATCTTCTTTCTCAAGCCTCATCTTGGCCAAAGCTTCTTGGTATTCTCCCATAGTCTCGACGGGAAAAATTGTTGATTTGGAAGCTGTTGAGAACATAGGTTCTTCATAAGCATAAGGCATTCGAAATTCCTTTGCTCTTTTCTTCACCCAAGAAGTGTAGATTTCCATGGCTACACAATTTCTTGCCTTACCTTTTTCTTTCCTTCGGATGTGATGCCAAGCTCTTATCATTCTGGCTTTCAAACCTTGGGAATCCTCCCCTTCATGATAGAAATAACTCTCCACTGTAAAACCAAGAGGTTTACTAGAGTTTACATACCCGAGTTGACGCCTCGCTAAAAATGGGTTGTAGTTGATTCCTCCTTTTGTACCAATGAGAGGTACGTTAGAAAATTCTCCACAGCTCTCGATGATTTCCATCTCATTGTTTGCCAAGGTATACCAATGGATATCGTCGTTTGTAAGAGACATGAGTCTTCTTGACCAATGCCAATCATCTTTGTTTTCGGAAGATAGAGATTTAGGCAGTGTGAGACAATCCATTTGAAAAACAAAGGTACACAACACACGATAGTTCCATCTCCTTGACGATTCCTATGATGAATGGAGAAATACGTGTCACCAAGCAAAGTGGGAACGGGATTTCCAATCAGAAAGATCCTTATGGCGTTGATATCAACGAAACTTGGGACGTTGGGAAACAACACCAATCCATAGATGAGTAAAGCTAAAATAGCTTCAAAGGCTACCTACTACCGGCTTCAGAATTTAAGAGCCTTCTCCATTAGGAACTTTGAAGTTAGTCCTAAGAGTTTTCCTTTGGTAGTTAGGTTTTGTCTATCTCAGATTTCTTTAAGTGAGTCATTGTTGCAATGACTGGTGACTTAGGAGTGGCTTCCAAACCATTGAAAGGCACTTTGTCTGATACCGAGATACCTAGGATGTTCGCATACTCTTCCAAAGTAGGCATCAACTGATAGTCGTGAAACAAATGATAGATGGATCGTAGAACTGCACGAAAGTTTTGAGAAGTCCTTCATCAACGTTAGTGTTCAGAATAGTTAAAAGAGTTCCATAGCGTCTTCTGAAATCCGAGGGATCTTCTACCAAGGATGCTAACTCTTTAACTTCCCTATCGGAATCTAAAACTGTATCTCTTGGTGAATCTTCCTCACGCCATCACTCTAACCTAAAATATTTACAAAGAAAAATCTCTAAATTCTTTGGAAATGGGAAGAGAAAAATGAAGTTTTTGAATGAATGCATGAATGCTACAAACATGGTTAGTAGTTATACACACGATTAAGCGTTCGGAGTCACGAGCATGAGGCCAACGATAAGAATCAAACGTGGGTAAGTTCTAAGGGCTTATTCATCCGTGAAACGGTTCTCTTGATAATCAGCTCAACACTTCTCTTTGAAATATTATCGGATTTGTTGAATACTCAAAGTCCAATAATATTTTTCAAGAAAAACTCGCCTGATCGTAGTCTCGCATGACAATTATTTTAGGCTTACGCCCGAATAATTTCTACACTACATCCTAAATGGCCAGGATGGGTTATGTGTTCTACAGCCACTCAGCTTCGCAAGTTCTCTTGAAAGCAACATGTCTTCGCAAATACTTGCTAAACACAAATACTCCCAAGACAACCTCCACTGAGAGAGGGATCTCAAATTAACTCCGTAAGTACTGAGACTTCTCACAAGTTAATAGGACTATACCCCCACCTAGATCTTAAAATGTTTCTTAAATCCGGGTTAGGATTTCTTTCCATCAGATGAAATCGTGAAAACACTCAATAAAGAAAAACAAACATATGCACATATGAAAGCTTAACCCTCTTTTCTTTTGAAAACAAAAAGCTTGGTGCTCTTGAGCAGAGTCACATTTTTTTGAAAATCAAAATTTAGCGTTCTCCCCAGCAGAGTCGCCATTTTTCCTATTCGCGTTAAAAAGTGACGTGCGAGAGAATCGAATCTAAATTCGGATCCTCTGGCTCAAACGATTTACTCTTTTGATTTGTTTATAAAGATTCCATGAGCATCAAGCTTTATTATTTTCAACACAAGAAATTATGATTATGAAAAGGGAAAGTTAATACCCTCAATTGATTATGATATGCATTACGACTAGCGTGAACTAGACGTAACGCATTGGGGAGATTCGGAAGGGGTTTGTTATATAAAGGAATAGATGGAGCACCCTAAATATATATAGTTATCTATAGCTTTATATATGAATATGTTTGATATGTTTGTGTGTTTTAATTGCTATTTCTATGATTGGGAAAGTTTCTCCTTTGGATTTTAAGAAGGATAGATTATGGGATCCTAGTGTTTGTTATTATTGTGCTCGCAAAGATCTTTGGATCTTCTCATACATATCCCTTAATGGGAATCGAGCATTTGTAGCTCGGATCTAAAGGGATCTATGGTTTGTTTGGTTTGAGAGAAAGAAATTTGCTCGGCAAGGATGAGACCTTGTGCCTACGTATTCTCAAAAGGATGTTGAGAAAGTCAGAGCAATCGTAGTTCCCACTTATGCTAGTGGAAGCAACGGATGTTAGTAAGAGACACGACAAATGTCATCTTAATGAAAAATGTATCTAATCTATTTCATCACATACATTTTGAAAAGTTTGATTGATTGAATCTTTCATCGTAAGTTATAGGTGTTTTGCTTGAGTGTACAAGCGTTACCACTTACATGTTTAAGAAAGATGTTTGAAAAATGATTGAATCTTTTAATTGTAAGCATTGGGTGTTTTGCTTGAGTGTCAAGCGTTACCACTTACGATTAAGAGATGTTTTTGTTTAAAAAGTTTGAAAAGTTTTTTTTTGATTGTATGTGATGTGATAGATGAGATACTTCTTCCATAGAGATGATAGATGTCTAAATCTCGAGGAGAAATTGATTGGATTAAGGGGATGCTTTTAAGAAGCCCATGGGTCCTTGTATTGTTCCCAAGAGGAGGCATTCCGAGGGTCATCGAGGGTCATCGAGGGTCCTTGTATGAAGCTCAAGAGGAAGCTATAGGTATGGTTTTTGGCTTTAAAAGGGATTTCACCGGAAACCATCCTTTTAGGATTAAGAGCAATTTCACCGGGAAATTATACTCTCTGGGTTCTATCCTAGCGCGGGTGATTCTTTGTATTGGAAGCCCAATAGGAGGCTGTTAAGAGATTTCTGGTCTCTTTCTTGTTTGATGCCCAAGAGAAGGCTAAACTCAATGAGGAGTTCTTTGAGCGAAGCCCAAGAGGCTAACTCAACAGGGGTGTTGTCTTATATGAACCCTAAGCGGAGGCTAAACTCGATGAATGAGTTTTCTTATGAAGCCTAAGAGGAGGCTGAACTCAGATGAAATGAGTTACCTTGTACAAAGCCCAAGAGGAGGCTAAACTCAGATGAATGAGTTTTCTTATATGAAGCCTAAGAGGAGGCTAAACTCAGATGAATGAGTTACCTTGTACAAAGTCCAAGAGGAGGCTAACTTTGTGGGGAACCTACTGGTTAGACTAGTTGTTATGTTATAACTAGACAGTTGTATAAACAAGTGTGTGTGTGTGTGATATGTATTCACAGGAGTTTATGAAGGAAATATAAATAGATGCATGGTGTTTATTTACAAGTTTGAATTATGTACAAGGAAGTAAGTATGCACACAAACAAGTATTTATGTACGAGAGGATGTGGATGTACATAGGAGGGTTGGGACTTACACCATGAGGGAGGCCCACTGGTTTAAAAGCAGTTTTACCGAGAATAATGCTCCTTTTAATACCAATGGTATTCAATGTATATACAATCGAAACGAAAACAAACGGACGAAGTTTGTCTGTACTTGAGTATTTACAAAAGTGTCTGTGTTATGTACAAAGAAAATTAATATGTACATGAAAGAATTTGATATGTACAAGAAAATAATTATGTACATAAAAGAATGTTGGGACTTACACCGTGAGGGAGGCCCATGATCGGTTAAGAAATTCGAGGAAAAACGAGTTCGGTTTTATCGTCAAATCGGATCGATCATGGAAAAAAGATGTAAGTTTGATGAAAAGTTTTGAAAAATGATCTTGAAAGTGTTTGGGAAAAGTGAAATATACTTACAAGAAGTTTTGAAAAGAATCGGGCTTTAAAAGTTTGAAAAAATCACCTTTAAAGGTGCTTTGAAAAGTACTGTTTTCGGCTCGATAAAAATATAATCAGATGAAAGTTTTTCTGAAAATTTTTGACACTATTTTAAAATAGATACATTAATTGACAAGTGTACAAAAAATCACCTCAAAATGAGGAGTTTTGATTGGGTTTTGAAAAAGTCAAAGTTTGTAAAAAATATGAAAAAATTACAAAGTTTGGTAAAAAAAATGGTCCCAAGGCTACTCGAACCCGGGACCTCAAGGCAAGGCAAGGTATAAATGACTTAAGAGTGAGCTGGCAACCGCTGGGGCGGCAATACATCCGTGTATTGAAGTTAAACTAACTAATTATATTTTAAAACAGATATTTGAATTTGAAAAAACGCGCGCAGCTTCTTCTTCCTCCTCCAATCTTCAATCAATCCTCAAATCTTTATTTCTTGATGAAATTGAACGAAATAAACATCAAACTTGATCGTTTTGAGCCCAGGAACATGATTATGTTGTTTAATTTCATTTATTTTCAGTTTAACATGATTGAATTTTGCAAGAACACGAAGAACCCTAAAACTGAAAATCCTAATTGAAATCGTGTATGGTTGATGAATTTATCAATTGATTGAGGGTTATTGATCGTTGATAGTGCAGAAACAAAATGGCCAAGATTTTTTTGGACTGGAAGCAAGGAATCACAGAGTTTGAAGTTCGTGTTCTTACCTGTTCAAGCTGAGATCGAAATTGATGATGGCGTGTTTCCAGTTGTGATTTTATGATTCCTATAGCACCAACGGCCTTCAAGGATCATGTGTGAATGGTCTGCACATCACGAATTTGCCTGGATTATTCTGACCAAGTCAACCTGCAGTTTACTCAAAGTGAAACTTGAATTCGTGGTTAATGGAGTTACAGATCAAAGATGATGGTTTGGATCATTCATATGAAGTATATTGATGATGTTTGGATGATCAAAACATAACTAACTCAAGCCAAACTATCAGTTTGAAGTTTAAGGCAGTTTTGGACAAGTTTGAAACTTGAAATGCAAAATCTGATTTTTAGTATCTCTTGTGTTGATTTTAAGTTTCAAACAAGTTCTATATTGATATTAAGACATGTTAGACACCAAATTTCTCATGGTTTTTCACAAGATTTCAAAAATGCAAAATTTCTCAATTTGAACTATGTTTCTTTTTTAAGAAAGAAGAGAGAAAGCATGTTCTTGCATAGCTTTGGTGTGGTTTGAATTGGCCAACATGACCTCTATTTATTGGTCACAAGTTTTGAATGGCAAGGGAAGGGAAATGGCTTTGGTATTTACAAGTTGCCTTAGAGGGCAAGGAAGTCATTTTTGCATTAAATGCAAAATGAAGCTTCCTTTTAACCATGGTTAATTTTTCAACTTGATCTTATCCTATCATAATTACTCTCCATCTGATTTTTTATCAGCTCTAACTCTCTTTTCAAGGTGGCATGGCTTCTAGAAGAAGAAACTAAAAAATGACCTATAATCTTGAACTTTGTACTTGAAAAACAAGGATTTTGGAGCTCTATGTTTCAAAATCAAAAGTATAGCTAGACTCCATGGATTTGAGAGTTCTTGGACATTTTGGAAAGCTTGTTTCAAGGGCTACAACTTTCATGTTTTGAGTTTTTTTCCAATTCAAAGTGGAACTATGTGAAAAAATGCCATGAAGTTTGGAAAAAGTGTGAAATTTTAACACTTGAAAAATTTTCTAAGTGTTGAAAATTTTGACTTTTTGTTGACTTTTCCAAATTTCTTGATTTTTTATGATCATGATGGATCATTTGAAGTATTTTGATGATTGAAAATTTTGTCTTGAAAAGTTGACCAAAAGTCAAAGTTTGACTTTTCGGTAGATGAAATTTCATCAGATGATTCAGAAATTGACTGATGAAATCTGTGAACTTCTGTGATGTTTTGAATCCAGAAATTAGGTCAACATATTGTATCTAAGATATGAAGATCAATCTCTAATCAAAAAATCCATTCATTGATTAGAAAATCAGAGATTGCTCATCCTCGATGAAAACCCTAATTGGTCGATCCTCAATAGATCATGAGGAAAAATTTGATATCTGAAGATTAGAGGTTGATGGTTTGATCAAGATAGATCAAATGAGGTGAAAAAAACTCAAACCCTGATTGATTGCCTCTTGAATCAGATGAAAAATTGATGAAACCCTAATTTTGACCTGTAGAAGCTACACCCGTTTAATTGCTGAATCTAATGATGCAATGATGCAAATGTAAGGTGGTATATTAGGTCAAAATTGGGGTATGACAATGAACATGAATCTTAAGATAATTTGATGAAATTTGAAGTGAATATAAATATTAAGAGAATTTTATGAAATTTGAAGTAAATGTAAATCTTAAGAAAATTTGATGAAATTTTTAGTGAATTTAAGTCCTAAGAAAATATGGTGAAAATTGAAGTGAATATAAGTCTTCAGAAAATCTGATGAAATTTGAAGAGAATATAAGTGTTCAGAAAATCTTGTGAAAATTGAAGTGAATATAAGTCTTCAGAAAATCTGGTAAAAATTGAAGTGAACATAAATCTTAAGATAATTTGATGAAATTTGAAGTTAATATAAGTCTTCAGCAAATTTGATGAAATTTGAAGTGAATATAAGTCTTCAGAAAATCTGATTAAAATTGTAGTGAACATAAATCTTAAGATAATCTGATGAAATTTGAAATGGATATAAGTCTTCAGAAAATCTGATAAAGTTTGAAGCGAATTTAAGTCTTTAGAAAATTTGGTGAAAATTGAAGTGAACATAAATCTTAAGATAATTTGATGTAATTTGAATTGAATATAAGTCTTCAGAAAATATGATGAAATTTGAAGTGAATATAAATCTTTAGAAAACTTGATGGAAATTGAAGTGAATATAAGTCTTCTGAAAATCTAGTGAAAATTGAGGTGAATATAAGTCTTCAGAAAATTTGGTGAAATTGTAGTGAACATAAATCTTTAGATCATCTGATGAAATTTGAAGTTAATATAAGTCTTAAGATAATCTGATGAAATTTAAAGTGAATATCAGTCTTCACAAAATCTGATGAAAGTTGAAATGCATATAAATCTTCAGAAAATCTGGTGAAAATTAAAGTGAACATAAATCTTCAGAAAATCTGATGAAATTTGAAACTAATATAAGTCTTCTGAAAATCTGATGAAACTTGAAGTGTATATAACTCTTAAAAAAATCTGATGAAATTTGAAGTGAATATAAGTCTTCAGAAAATCTGGTGAAAACTGAAGTGAATATAAGTCTTCAAAAAATCTGACGAAATTTGAAGTGAAGAGAAATCTTAAGATAATCTGAAGAAATTTGAAGTAAATATAGGTCTTCAAAAATCTGGTTAAATTTGAAGCGAATATAAGTCTTCAGAAAATAAGGTAAATATTGATGTGAATATAAGTCTTAAAAAAATTCGATGAAATATGTATTGAATATAAGTTTTTAGAAAATCTGGTGAAAATTGAAGTGAATATTAGTCTTCTGAAAATCTGATGAAATTTGAAGTGAATATAAGTGTTCAGGAAATCTGATAAAATTTGAGGTGAATATAAGTCTTCAAAAAATCTGGTGAAATTTGAAATGAGCATAAATCCTAAGATAATCTGATGAAATTTGAAGTGAATATAAGTCTTATAAAAATCTGGTGAAAATTGAATGGAATATAAGTCTTAAGAAAATTTGGTGAAAATTGAAGTTAACATGAATCTTAAGATAATCTGATGACATTTGAAGTGAATATGAATATTAAGAAAATTTGATGAAATTTGAAGTAAATATAAATCTTAAGAAAATTTGATGAAATTTAAATTGAATATAAGTCTTAAGAAAATATGAAGAAACTTGAAGTGAATATATGTCTTTAGAAAATATGGTGAAATTTGAAGTGAATATAAGTCTTCTGAAAATCTGGTTAAAATTGAAGTGAATATGTCTTAAGAAAATTTGAGGAAATTTGAAGTAAATATAAATCTTAAAAAAATTTAATGAAATAAGTTGTGAATATATGTCTTCAGAAAATGTGGTGAAAATTGAAGTGAATATAAGCCTTCAGCCATAAAATCTGGTGAAAAGTGTAGTGAACATAAATCTTAAGATAATCTGATGAAATTTAAAGTGAATATAAGTCTTCAGAAAATCTGATTAAATTTGAAGTGAATATAAGCCCTGAGAAAATCTGATGAAATTTGAAGTGAATTTAAATCTTCAGAAAATCTTGTGAAAATTAATGTGAATATAAGTCTTCAGAAAATATGATGAATATTGAAGTGAGCATAAATCCTAAGATAATCTGGTGAAAATTGTACTGAATAGAAATCTTCAGATAATCTGAAGAACTTTGAAGTAAATATAAGTCTTCAGAAAATCTGGTGAAAATTGTACCGAGTATAAGTGTTAAGAACATCTCGTGAAAAATGAATTGAACTTTAATCTTAAGATAATCTGATGAAATTTGAAGTGAATATAAGCCTTGAGAAAATCTGAGGAAATTTGAAGTGAATTTAAGTCTTCAGAAAATCTTGTGAAAATTAATGTGAATATAAGTCTTCAGAAAATTTGGTCAAAACGAAGTGAACATGAATCTTAAGATAATCTAATGAAATTTGAATTGAATATAAATCTTAAGAAAATTAAATGAAATTTGATGTAAATATAAATCTTAAAAAAAATTTATGAAAGATATATTGAATATAAGTCTTCAGAACAACTGGTGAAAATTGAAGTGAACATAAATTTGAAGATAATCTGATGAAATTTGAAGTGAATATAAGTCTTCAGAAAATGTGGTTAAAATTGAAGTGAATATAAGTCTTCAGAAAATCTGGTGAAAATTATATTGAACATAATTCTTAAGGTAATCTGATGAAATTTAAAGTGAATATATGTCTTCAGAAAATCTGATGAAAATTAAAGTGAATATAACTCTTCCGAAAATCTGGTGAAAATTGTAGTGAACCTGAATCTTAAGATAATTTCATGAAATTTGAAGTGAATATAAATCTTAAGAGAATTTGATGAAATTTGAAGTAAATATAAATCTTTAAAAAATTTGATGAAATATGTATTGAATATAAGTCTTAAGAAAATCTGGTGAAAATTGAATTGAATATTAGTCTTCTGAAAATCTGATGAAATTTTAAGTGAATGTAAGTCTTCAGAAAATTTGATGTAATTTCAAGTGAATATAAGTCTTCAGAAAATCTGATGAATATTGAAGTGAGCTTAAATCTGAAGATTATCTGGTGAAAATTGTACTGAATAGAAATGTTCAGATAATCTGAAGAACTTTGAAGTAAATATAAGTCTTCAGAAAATCTGGTGAAAATTGTACTGAATATAAGTGTTAAGAACATCTGGTGAAAAATGAATTGAACTTGAATCTTAAGATAATCTGATGAAATTTGAAGTGAATATAAATATTAACAAAATTTGATGAAATTTGAAGTAAATATAAATCTTACGAAAATTTGATGAAATTTGAAGTGAATATAAGTCTTCAGAAAATCTGGTGAAAATTGTACTGAATATAAGTGTTACAAACATCAGGAGAAAAATGAATTGAACTTGAATCTTAAGATAATCTGATGAAATTTGAAATGAATATAAATATTAAGAAAATTTGATGAAATTTGAAGTAAATATAAATCTTACGAATATTTGATGAAATTTGAAAGAATATTAGTCTTCAGAAAATCTGATGAAATTTGAAGTGAATATAGGTCTTCAGAAAAGCATGTGAAAATTGAAGTGAACATAAGTCTCCAGAAAATCTGTGGAAAATTGTAGTGAACATAAATCTTAAGTTAATCTGATGAAATTTAAAGTGAGTATAAGTATTCAGAAAATCTGATGAAATTTGAAGTGAATATAAGTCTTCAGAAAATCTGATGAAATTTGAAGTGAATATAAGTCTTCAAAAAATTTGTTGAAAATTAAACTGAACATAAATCTTAAGATAATTTGTTGAAATTTGAAGTAAGTATAAGTCTTCGAAAAATCTTGTGAAAATGGAAAAGATATAAGTCTTAAGAAAATCTGGTGAAAATTGAAGTGAACATGAATCTTAACATAATCTGATGAAATTTGGAGTGAATATAAATCTTTAGAGAATTTGATGAAATTTGAAGTAAATATAAATCTTAAAAAAATTTGATGAAATACGTATTGAATATAAGTCTTCAGAAAATCTGGTGAAAACTGAAGTGAACATAAATCTTAAGATAATCGAAAAATTGAAGTGAATATAAGTCTTGAAAATGTAGTGAAAATTGAAGTGAAGGAAATTTGAAGAAATTTGAAGAAATTTGAAGTAAGTATATAAAATCTTGTTTGAATAAGAAAATCTTAAGATAATTTGAAGAAATTTGAAGTTAGTATAATTCTTAAGAAAATCTGGTGAAATTTGAAGTGAATATAAACCTTCAAAAAATCTGATAAATATTGAAGTGAATATAAGTCTTAAGAAAATTTGAGGAAATTTGAAGTACATAGAAATCTTAAAAAAATTTGATGAAATATGTAGTGAATATAATTCTTCAAAAAATATGGTGAAAATTGAAGTGAATATAAGCCTTCAGAAAATCTGGTGAAAATTGTACGGAACATAAATCTTAAGATAATCTGATGAAATTAAAAGTGAATATAAGTCTTCAGAAAATCTGATGAAATTTGAAGTGAATATAAGTCTTCAAGAAATCTGATAAAATTTGAAGTGAATATAAGTCTTCAGAATATCTGGTGAAAATAAAAGTGAATATAAGTCTTCAGAAAATCTGGTGAAAATTGAAGTGAACATGAATCTTAAGATAATCTGATGAAACTTGAAGTGAATATAAATCTTAAGAGAATTTGATGAAATTTGAAGTAAATAAAAATCTTAAAATTTTTTGATGAAATATGTATTGAATATAAGTCTTAAGAAAATCTGGTGAAAATTGAAGTGAATATTAGTGTTCTGAAAATCTGATGAAATTTGAAGTGAATATAAGTCTTCAGAAAATCTGATGAAATTTGAAGTGAATATAAGTCTTCAGAAAATCTGATGAATATTGAAGTAAGCATAAGTCCTAAGATAATCTGATTAAATTTGAAGTGAATATAAGTCTTTAGAAAATTTGGTGAAATTTGAAGTGAATATAAGTCTTCAGAAAATCTAGTGAAAATTATACTAAATAAAAGTGTTAAGAACATCTGGTGAAAAATGAACTAAACATGTATCTTAAGATAATATGATGAAATTTGAAGTGAATATAATTATTAAGAAAATTTGATGAAATTTGAAGTAAATATAAATCTTAAAAAAATTTGATGAAATTTGAAGTGAATATTAGTCTTCAAAAAATCTGATGAAATTTAAAGTGAATATAAGTCTTCAGAAAAGCGGGTGAAAATTGAAGTGAATATAAACCTTCAGAAAATCTGTTGAAAATTGTAGTGAACATAAATCTTAAATTAATCTGATGAAATTTGAAGTGAATATAAGTCTTCAGAAAATCTGATGAAATTTGAAGTGATATAAGTCTTCATAAAATCTGGTGAAAATTGAAGTGAAGATGAATCTTAAGATAATTTGATGAAATTTGAAGTAAATATAAGTCTTCAGAAAATCTTGTGAAAATTGAAAAGATAAAAGTCTTTAGAAAATCGGGTGAAAATTTAAGTGAACATGAATCTTAAGATAATCTGATGAAATTTGAAGTGAATATAAATCATAAGAAAATTTGATGAAATTTGAAGTAAATATAAATCTTAAAATTTTTTGATGAAATATGTAATGAATATAAGTGTTTAGAAAATCTGGTGAAAATTGAAGTGAACATAAATCTTAAGATAATCTGATGAGAATTGAAGTGAATATAAGTCTTCAGAAAATGTGGTGAATACACAAAATACAACCTGCTAAATCTTCAATACAGTCTAGAGGTCCAGCAGCAGAGTAAGGGTTCTATTCCTATTATAGAAGCAGTCATGTAACTTCAGTTTTGGGCTTCCATAATAATAGCTAGGGTTCACTTAATTAATCCTAAAGACTTGGTCTTTTTAACAACCAATTTAGGTTAACTAAGATTAATCAATTAGCCACATGAGCATGTAATCTAATAACATAAAAACATAATAAAACAGCTCAACAAACTTCCTGAAAACTCTCAGGAAAAACAGATTCTGCAGAACAGTAAATGTCACACAGAATGTCATAACATCGGTTATGACATCAGTCAATCTTCTGCAGAATTCCAGCACAGTACTTGCTTCCAGTTCTGAGCTGTAATTAAACATCCTTCTTGTGTAGGATTTATCTTCAACTCTGAATGTCATGACATCTATCAAGACATTGTCATATCCTAGTTTTACCAAAAATTAATGCCAACATAGAAGCACTTACAAACTCCCCCTTTGGCACAGTTTTGGCTAAAACAAACTAAGTTATCAGAGTACCGATGCAGCAGAAGAAAATAAACTAGTCTAAGCTATCCTAAGCTTAAAAACCAGATCCTAGAGAAGATAAATTCTACCCATAGGTTTTCATACAATTGCCCCAATTGCCCACATATACTTCTCCCATAATTTTTCATACAATTGCCCCAATTGCCCACATCTACTTCTCCCCCTTTTTAGCCTTAAAAGGGCCAAAGGAACCAGTACAAATGCCCCAACATTCATCATATATAAAAAGTACCATCATAGTTAAAGATTACAACTCTGTCAAAATAGTACAATTATCCAAGAAATAGAATAAAGAAGTAGCAGAGCAAAGTTAACAACAAAACAAAAAACAAGTAATCAACAAGCAACAGGACTACAGCTCAAGTGCTTTCTTCTCCTGAAGAAACACTATGAAAAGAAGCATCTTCAGAACTTCCTTCAGCACCAGTCATCTGAACATCATCAGCATCATTATCAGCATCACCATCACCAGCTAACCCTTCATCCTCAACCTCTGTGTCTTGCTCCTTTTCAAGTTGAGAGATAAGTTCTTCAAGGCTTTGCTTTCTTGCTTCAAGCTCCTTGCAGGTTGCTTTCAGCACAGCTATGACAGTTGCCTTCTGGGAATTTGCCTTGACATTGGATGTCTCAGCAGATGTCATGACAATGTCTGGGACATGTCTTCCTTGAAAGAGCTTGTAATGAAATCCAAGTGCAGGGGCTCTTTTGCAAACTGTATCTCTTTCAACCAGAATATCAGGATATTGATCCATTATAATTCCACACAGGAGGGAGGGAAAGGCTATTGGTCCTTTTATTGCATAGCTTTCAGCATGTTTGAGGGTTTGCTCAAAAATGTAGGTTCCATAATCAAATTTTGCTTGAGTACCCACTGCAAATATGAATCTGCCCAGTCCAACAGAGATGGTTGACTTGTGATTTGTTGGAACCCAGTTAGCAGCACCTATTTTGTGCAAGATGGCAAATTTGACACTCAGTTTGCTGGCTGTGAGTTTTCCCTTTAGAGGCCAATGCTTCACTTGCTTAGCAGTGATTGTTTGACAGATTTGGTTATCAGTTTCCTCAAGCTCTGGGTGAGCATCATCTGATCTCCCCAAGAATCTGTTGATCACACTTGGAGAGAACTTCACTTTTCTCCCCCTTACATACACAGTCTTAAAATCTGCTGACCTACCATCAGCACAACCACTTGACAAGTTCACAATGAACTCCTTCACCAGCACATCATAACAGTTTGAAAAACTCACAACAGTCTTGATTAAACCAGCCTCTTTGATCAGATCAATAACCTCCTTGCACTCAAGGGCATTCTTATTCAGCTCCCTTTCCAGAGCAATCCTTTTCAAGCACACATATTTCCATCTGCCAGCATTCTCAGGGTGATGGAAGGAGATGTTATCATTGGCCACTTCAGGCACTTTGGGCAGTTTCCCAAAAGTTGGCTTCTTCCTTGGATGAATGTCTGAGACATTCACCTCAACATCAAACTCAGAGTCTTGATCAGACTCTGAAGGTTCAGGTACCTTCCTCTTCTTCACAATTGGTGTTCTCTTCGGTCTAGAGCCACCACCAACAGTCTTCACCCTACTCTTCCTTGTAGAGGGTCCAACCGTGTTGTCCTTTTCAGCCTTATACACATCTTCAGCAACCTTTTCTTTGACAGGACTCTGAGAGGCAGCCTGTTTCCCTTTCCTTCTCATCATCCTCTTAGAAATGCTTGGATTGACATTGGCAATGAGGTCATTGTCTGAGAATTCTTTATCCAAGTCAATGATAGGGGGTTCCACAATATTTTCAGAATCTTTAACTGGATATTTTTCCAGGTTATCACCAATTGGCTTCTCTGGAGTTTCTTCTAGAATACTATCAGAGATATACTCAGCTGGATTCACAGGGGACTTATCAGCAACACACTTTTATGAGGATTCTTCAAGAATTCCATCAGAAATATCATCTTCACTAACCACATGAGGATCCATAGTGGTATCATCAACACAAACTTTAGGGTTGTTATCAGAAGTATCAACATTACACTTCACAGGGGAATCAACAGAGGGTTCAGTAACAAGATCCACAGGGGTTTTCTTGACTTGATCATCAGATGTCTTGACATTCTCAGTGACATCTGGATCAGCTTCTAAACTAGGGCTAGCAGATTTTTGGTTTAGAGGGACAGAAACCCCAGGCACAGAGTAGTTTTCATTCAAGATCCTGGTTACTATCATAGCAATTGCTTCATGGACATACCTAGAACCTTCTTTGTTTGCTATTTCAGGAGGAACAGAGGAAGATGGTTCAGAGGTCTTACCAGAAGGAGATGCTTGTGACCTTCGTGCATTCCTGGTGCGAAGTTTCTTGACCTTCTCAGGATCAGTTGCCATTGTACGCTGTGGGGTAACCTTCAGTGCTTTAACCTGCATGGCTTCAGCATTTGCCCTAAGCTCAGACATGGTGGGAGATGAAGAGCCAGAATCTTGAGATGATGAGGAGGACGAGGACAGGTTCTGTTGAGACATCTTGAGGAAGGCAAGAAAAATATCATAGAGAGTTTGAGAGCTTTTGTTGATGAAATGGCAAGAGAGACTTTCAAAAGAAGAAACTGAAATATATATATGCCTCTTCCTATTCTTGGACTTTTGAAAAACAAGAGGAAAATAATTAATTACTCCACTTAGAATTAAATGAAATAAAAAGTCTCTTCCATTCCTTGTTGTGAGCAATTTTAATTGCTACAATTCCTCATATTGGCAAATACCCAGCTTGCCCCTTAAATTCTCAAACTGACTAGCATCAAGAGCTTTAGTAAAAATGTCATCCAGTTGAAGTTCAGTGGCTACATGCTCCAATTTAATCACTTTCTCTTCCACAAGGTCTCTGATGAAGTGATGTCTAATGTCAATGTGCTTAGTCCTACTGTGTTGTATAGGATTCTTTGAAATATTAATAGCACTCAGGTTGTCACAGTACAATGTCATGACATCCTGTGTGACATTGTACTCAGTCAGCATCTACTTCATCCAGACCATCTGAGAACAACTGCTACCAGCTACTATGTATTCAGCCTCAGCAGTGGACAAAGACACACAGTTTTGTTTCTTGCTGAACCAAGAAACAAGATTGTTTCCCAAGAAGAAGCATCCTCCGTAGTGCTTTTTCATCAAGACTACCACCCAATCAAGATCACAATAGCAGAACGAGTTGGTTCACATCCATGAAAATACAATATACCATAATTGCAAGTTCCACTCACATACTTCAGAATTCTTTTCACCTGATTGATGTGACTCACTTTAGGTTCAGCTTGGTATCTTGCACATACCCCAACAGCAAATGCAATGTCGTCTGGCTAATTACAACAAGCTTCCTATCATGCTTCTATACAAGCTTTGATCAACATTTTCTCCACTTGTGTCTTTGGACAACTTTAAATGAGTAGGAGCAGGAGTCCTTTTATGGATGGCATTCTCCATTCCAAATTTCTTGACAATATTCCTTGCATACTTGCTCTGTGAAAGAAATGTTGAGTCTTCCATCTGTGTGACTTGCAGTCCAAGAAAGTAAGTCAATTCTCCCATGAGGCTCATTTCAAACTCAACTTGCATTTGGTTGGCAAAATGTCTCACCATTGTGTCTGATATTCCTCCAAATACTATGTCATCAACATAAATTTGAGCTACCATTATCTTTCCTCCTTCATCCTTGACAAAGAGGGTTTTATCCAAGGCTCCTTTCCTATATCCTTTGTCAGTAAGGAACTTGGTCAGCCTTTCATACCAAGCCCTAGGAGCTTGCTTTAGACCATATAGGGCTTTCCTCAACTTGTAGACATGATCAGGAAAATTTGGATCCACAAATCCTTTAGGCTGCTCTACATATACCTCCTCATTCAAGTAGCCATTTAGGAAGGCACTTTTCACATCCATCTAAAACAATTTGAATTTCAGAATGCCAGCAACTCCTAGTAATAGCCTGATTGATTCCAGCCTAGCCACAGGAGCAAAAGTCTCATCAAAATCAATCCCTTCAACTTGAGTGTATCCCTGAGCAACAAGTCTTGCTTTATTTCTGGTGACAACCCCTTCTGCATCAGACTTGTTCTTGTAGATCCACTTTGTGCCAATGATGTTTGTTCCTTCTGGTCTAGGAACTAACTCCCACACTTCATGTTCCTTAAACTGGTTCAATTCATCCTGCATTTCTCCAATCCAGTATTCATCAGTTAGAGCCTATTTGACATTCTTTGGCTCAATCTTTGACACAAAACAAGAGTTTGAGACAATTTCTCTGGATCTTGTAATGACACCACAGTTAGGATCTCCAATGATGAGTTCCTTTGGATGATCTTTCTGAATTCTGATGGAAGGATCTTTGTTAGCTTCCTCTGGTTCAGACTTTGGTGAAGTAGGGACAGGCACATCATCCTTATCAGACACTTGTGGTGATGTCTCAAACAATGTCTCAACATCATATGGGACATTGTTTTCCTGATGGTGATCATCAACTATGACATTAATAGACTCCATCATAACTTAAGTCCGGAGTTGAATACTCTATATGCTCTGTTTGTAGAGTATCCTTAAAATGCCTTCATCACTTTTAGAGTCCATCTTTCTCCTTTGATCACGATCTGTCGAATATAACATTTGCTACCAAAAACATGGAAATATTTCAGTAGGTTTTCTTCCTTCCATATTTCATACGTGGAAGATGTTCCCTTTCTTAAGGTGACCTGTTGTGAACATAGCAGTGTATTCATAGCTTCACCCAAAATGAATAGGAAGTTTCTTAGCATGAATCATTGCTCTGCGATTCTGATAGTCCTATTCTTCCTTTCCACAACTCCATTTTGTTGAGGAGTTATAGGAGAAGAGAACTCATGATTGATTCCTTCTGAGGAACAGAATTCATCAAACTTGTTGTTCTCAAATTCCTTTCCATGATCACTTCTTATTCTGACAATGCAGCCTTCCTTTTCTCTTTGAAGTCTTTTGCATAATTCTTTAAAGACATCAAACACATCAGATTTTTCCTTGATGAAGTTTATCTAGGTAAATCTGGAGAAATCATCCACAATAACATAAGCACATCTTTTTCCACCAAGACTCTCAACCTGCATAGGCCCCATCAAATCCATGTGCAATAGCTCCAGCACCTTAGAAGTGGTCAGATGTCTTGACATTGGATGTGACATTCTGGTTTGCTTTCCAACCTGACATTCACCACAAACTCTCCCTTCATCAATATGAAGTCTTGGAATCCCTCTGACAGCCTCCATGGATATGATCTTTTTCATCCCTCTAAGATGCAAATGACCAAGTTTTTGGTGCCAAAATTTTACCTCCTTTTCATCCTTGGCTGTAGAACACACAAAAGATAGGTTGGTGTTCTCAGACTCCCACTTGTAACAATTGTCCTTTGATCTGACTCCTCTCATAACCACTTCTTGTTTTTCATTGATTACAAGGCATTTAGACCTGGTGAAGTTGACTTTGAATCCCATATCACATAGTTGACTTATGCTTATGAGATTAGCAGTCAGAACTTTTACCAGAAACACTCCATTTAGGTTTGGAATTCCAGAACAGTCTAAGTTTCCAACACCTTTGATTTCTCCTTTTAATCCACCCCCAAAAGTAACAAAACTGGTAGAATGTGGTTTGACACCATTCAGAAGGTTCTTGATTCCAGTCATGTGCTTAGAACATCCACTGTCAAAGTACCAGTCTTCCTTGGCAGAAACTCTAAGGGAAGTGTGAGCTATCAAAGCTGCAGTCTTCTTCTTCCACTATTGACTGTATGGTACCTTGTTGGTCTTAGGCTTGACATAAGGAACCTGATTAGGATATCCATGTAGTCTATAACAAAAAGGCTTTATGTGTCCAAATCTTCCACAATAATGACATCTCCATCTTTGAAACTTTTTCTTCATGTTTCTCTGATCTTGATGTTGAACCCAATGTTGTGACATCTGCTTTGACATTGGTTTATTAGGTCTGTTCTCCTTTTTGTTATCAGCAAATTTCTTTGCATCCACATATACTGAGCTAGACATATTTCCTGCCTTATGTTGTGACATCTGCTTTGACATTGATTTGCCAGGCCTATTCTTCTTCTTGTCACCAGCAGGTTTCTTTGCAGCCTCATATCCCAGACCATGCTTATTTCCTGCATTCTGTCCAAGCTGAAGGATTTCCTCCAACTTATCAGTACCAGATGTCAGCATCTTGACAGACTTAGACATCTGATCAAGTTTGGAGTTCAACACTATAATTTCACTGTTGAGGTGACTTATAGTAGCAGTGTTTTCCTTCTTCTCAGCCTCCAAATTCACATTTTCAGCTTCCAACTTCACAATCGCTTTTCTATTTCTTTTGTGACATACTTCACCACTTCTTATACGTTCTTGTAGGTTTCAGAAGCTCTTCAAATGTCACTTCCACATCACTAGAATCATTATCAGAATTGCACACTCCAGAGAGAGCAATGACAAGTTTGGATGCTTCTTCTTCAAATTCACTTCCTGAGTCACCATCGCAAGTGACGACCATTCCTTTCTTTTGTTTCTTTAGAAAGGTAGGACATTCAGCTCTAATATGCCCATATCCTTCACAACCATGACACCGGATTCCTCTACTGACTTCCTTTTCTTCGACTTGGATCTTCTTTGAGTCATAAGATCCGCTAATGTCGATGGAATGTTCTTGACATTGGACCTTGACTTGGGATCAATTCTCTTGATAAGTTTGTTGAACTGTCTTCCAAGCATAGCTATAGCTTCAGATATCTTCTCTTCATCATCCTCATTGCATTCCTCTTCAGTATTGGATACAAGGGCTATGCTCTTGTTCTTCCTGTCAACATTTTCATTAATTCCCATCTCAAATGTCTGAAGAGATCCAACAAGTTCTTCAACCTCCAAGGTGCTGATATACTGAGCTTCCTCTATAGCAGTCACTTTCATTGCAAACCTTTTAGGCAAGGATCTGAGAATTTTTCTCACCAGCTTTTCTTCTGACATCTTTTCTCCCAGTGCTTCTAAGGTGTTGGCAATCTCCAAGATATTCATGTGAAACTCATGAATGGTCTCATCTTCCTTCATCTTCAAATTCTCAAATTTGGTAGTGAGCATCTGAAGTCTTGACATCTTCACCTTGGATGTCCCCTCATGAGTAGTTTTGAGAGTGTCCCAAACATCCTTGGCCAGCTCACATTGATGTACTAGTCTGAAGATATTTCTGTCAATTCCATTGAATAAGGCATTCAATGCTTTAGAGTTGCCAAGTGCTAGCTCTTCTTCTTCTTTGCTCCATTCTTCCTCAGGTTTCAGAACAGTAGTCCCATCTTTCTCAAGCTTGGTGGGATGTTTCCATCCTTTGTCAGCAGCTCTCCAAGCTTTAATATACAGTGACCTCAAAAAAGCAACCATACGAGGTTTCCAGTAATCATAATTAGATCCATCCAGTATGGGTGGTCTACCTCCAAATCCTCCTTCCTTATCCATAACGCCAGAAACTATTATCCCTAGATCTCACCCAAATAATGGGGTGCCCGCTCTGATGCCAATTGAAATTCTGGCAGAGATACGTGATGTCACGAGAATGTTATGACACAAGATTCGACACTCTAACAATTCACACAAGAAATTCAAACAGATAAGAACACAATAAATTGTTTACCCGCGGTGTGTAACTACACCTACATCTGGGGGCTACCAAGCCAAGGAGGAAATTCACTATTAGTAGAATTAATTCAGGAATAAACCAACCAGTTTATCTCCTTCACTTAAAACCTACCCAATGCAACTTTAATCTAAGTCCTACTTAGACCTGAGTTCCTACTCACTCCCCCTCAATCACAACAGTGATATCAACCTATTGATTAATTGAATTGTGAAGACACTCTTCAATAAACAAACTTGATCTTGCTTCAAAGCTTTAATCAAGATACACAACACCCGTGCTTCAAAGCTTTGAGTGATAAACAACCCTTACAACTAAATCCTAGTCCAAGGCACTTATCAATTGATAATTGCTTGGCTCACAAGAGTAACTAGAACTACACAAAATACAACCTGCTAAATCTTCAATATAGTCCAGAGGCGCAGCAGCAGAGTAAGGGTTCTATTCCTATTATAGAAGCAGTCATGTAACTTCAGTTTTGGGCTTCCATAATAATAGCTAGGGTTCACTTAATTAATCCTAAAGACTTGGTCTTTTTAACAACCAATTTAGGTTTAACTAAGATTAACCAATTAGCCACGTGAGCATGTAATCTAATAAAATAAAAACATAATAAAACAGCTCAACAAACTTCCTGAAAACTCTCAGGAAAAACAGATTCTGCAGAACAGTAAATGTCACACAGAATGTCATAACATCGGTTATGACATCATCAATCTTCCAAATTCCAAAGATAAGATTTGCTTCCGTTGAGTTGTACTTAAACATCCTTCTTATGTAGGATTTATCTTCAACTTTGAATGTCATGACATCTATCAAGACATTGTCATATCCTAGTTTAACCAAAAATTAATGCCAACATAAAAGCACTTACAAATATAATCTTCAAAAAATCTGATGAAGTTTGAAGAAAATATAAGTGTTCAGAAAATTTGGAGAAAATTGAAGAGAATATTTGAAGTGAACATAAATCTTAAGATAATTTGATTAAATTTAAAGTGAATATAAGTCTTTAGAAAATCTAATGAAATTTAAAGTGAATACAAGTCTTTAGAATCTGATAAAATTTGAAGTGAATATAAGTCTTCAGAAAATCTGGTGAAAATGGAAGTGAATACAAGTCTTCAGAAAATAAGATTAAATTTGAAGTGAATATAAGTCGTCAAAAAATTTGGCGAAAATTGAAATGAATATATGTCTTTAGAAAATCTGATAGAAATTTAAATGAACATAAATCTTATGATAATTTTATGAAATTTGAAGTGAATATAAGTTTTCAGAAAATACGATGAAATTTGAAGTGAATATAAGACTTCAGAAAATCTGATGAAATTTGACGTGAATATAAGTCTTCAGAAAATCTGATGAAATTTAAAGTGAACAAAAATCTTAAGATAATCTGATGAAATTTGAAGTGAATTTAAGTCTTTAGGAAATTTGATGAAATTTGAAGTGAATATAAGTCTTCAGAAAATCTAATGAAATTTTAAGTGAATATAAGTTTTCAAAAAATAAGGTTAAAATTAAAGTGAATATAAGTCTTCGGAAAATCTGATGAAATTTGAAGTGAATATAAATCTTAAGATAATCTGATGAAATTTAAAGTGATTACATGTCTTCAAAAAATCTGATGAAATTTGAAGTGAATATAAGTCTTCAGAAAATCTGGGGAAAATTAAAGTGAACATAAATCCTAAGATAATCTAATAAAATTTGAAGTCAATATATGTCTTAACAAAATCTGGTGAAAATTGATGTGAGTATAATCTTCAAACAATCTAGTGAAAATTGAAGTGAACATAAATCTTAAGATAATCTGATGAAATTGGAAGTGAATATAAGTCTTCAGAAAATTTGATGAAACTTGAAGTGAATATAAGTGTTAGTGTTTTAAGTTGGCATTAATTTTCGTAAAACTAGGCTATAGCAATGTCATGATAAATGTCATGACATTCAGAGATTGAAGATAAATCCTACTTGCTAAGGATGTTTGAAGTACAACTCAGAACTGGAAGCTAAAAGCTGTGCTGGAAATTCTGCAGAAAATAGTCTAATGTCATAACAGATGTTATGACATTCAGTGTGACATTCTGCTCAGAATCTTTTTCGAGATTTTCGGAAGTTTATTGAGCTGCTATATTATGTTTTTCTGTTATTAGAATGCATGCTCACGTGGCTGCTAGGTTAATCTTAGTTAAACCTAAATTGGTTGTTGAAAAGACCATGTTTTTAGGATTAAATTAAGTGAACCCTAGCTATCTTTATGGAAGCCCAAATGAAGTTTCGGGACGCTTCTATAAAAGGAATTCAACCCTTATCATAGCGTTTCTATATCTGTTAGAGTATTACAGTTGTATTTTGTGTAATTGTAGTATCTCTTGTGAGCCAAGCAACTATCAATTGATAAGTGCATTGGACTAGGATTTGTTTGTAAGGGTAGTTTATCACTCAAAGGTTTGAAGCACGAGTGTTTGTCTCTTGATTGAAAGCTTTGAAGCGAGATCAAGATAGTTTATTAAAGTGTGTCTTCACAATTCAATTAATCAATAGGTTGATATCACTGCTGTGATTGAGGGGGAGTGAGGGAACTCAGTCTAAGTAGGACTTAGATTGAGTTGCATTGGTAGTTTTAAGTGAAGGAGAGAAACCGGTTGGTTTATTCTAATTAATTCTACTAATAGTAAATTTCCGGCTTGGTATCCCCTAGATGAAGGTAAACAGATCACATCTGCTGGTAGCAATTGGCATCGCAGGCACCGCCTGTTATTTCTGGTGATCTAGGGATAATAGTTTCGCGAATGGATAAAGAAGGAGGATTGGAGGTAGACCACCTGGATGGTCTAATTATGATTACCGGAAGCCTCGTATGGTGGTTTCTTAGATCAATGGATAAAGCTTGAGAGTCGACAAGGATGGAAACATCCCACCAAGCTTGAGAAAGATGGATGGAAACCCGAGGAGGAATGGAGCAAAGAGGAGGAGGAGCTAGCTGGGGAACTCTAAAGCATTGAATGCCATCAATGGTATTGACGTAAATATCTTCGATGGTCCATCAATGTGAGCTGGCGGATGTTTGGGACACTCAAAACTACTCATGAGGGACATCCAAGGTGAAGATGTCAAGACTTCGATGCTCACTACCAAATTTGAGAATGAAAGAAGATGAGACTATTCATGAATTTCACATGAATATTTTGAGATTGCCAACGCGAGCACTTGGTGAAAAGATGTCAAGAAAAGCTGAGAAAGATTCGATCCTGCCTAAAAGGTTTGCAATGAAAGTGACTACAATAGAGGAGGCTCGTGACATGAGCACCTTGAAGGTTGAAGAACTTATAGGATCTCTTATGACTTTTGAGATGGGAATCGTGTTGACAAAAGAACAGAGCATGGCACTGGTATCTAATCAAGAAGGATGCAAGGTGAAAGATGAAGAGAAGATATCCAAGCTATAGCCATGCTTGGAAGATGCTCAATAAACTCATCAAGAGGATTGATCCAAAGTCAAGGTCAAATGTCAAGGACATTTCATCGACATCGGATCTTATGACTCGAAGATCCAAGTCGAGGAAAAAGAAGTCAAGGCGGAATCCAATGTCATGGTTGTGAGGGATATGGACATATTAGAGGCGAATGTCCCACCTTTCTAAAGAAACAAAAGAAAGGAATGGTTGTCACTGGTCCGATGGTGGTGAAGTGAACTGAGGAAGAAGGAGCCAAACTTGTCATGTCCGGAGTGTACAATTGATATGGATTCTAGTGATGAGGAAGTGACATTTAATGAGCTGATGAAACCTGGAAGTCTGTGTATAAAATGGTGAAGTATGTCAAAAATGAGAAAGAAAATGCGATTGAGAAGTTGGAAGCTGAGAATGTGAAGCTAGAGGCTGAGAAAAAGGAAAACACAGCCACTATAAATCACCTCAATAGTGATATTATAATGTTGAACTCCAAACTTGATCAGATGTCTAAATCACAAATGTTGACATCCGTTCTCGATAAGTTGGAAGAAATTCTTCACTTGGACAAATCAGAAATAAGCATGGTCTAGGATATGTGGCTGAAAAGAAACCTGTTGGTGACATTAAGAAGAAGAGACATGGGAAACCAATGTCAAAACAGTTGTCACAACATAAGACAGGAAATGTGTCTGGCTCAGGGTATGTGGCTGCAAAGATATTTGCTAACAATCAGGAGAGGAACAAACCTGACAAGTCAATGGCAAAGAAGATGTCACACCGCAAAACAGGAAATAGGTCTGCCTCAGGATATGTGGAGGCTAAGAAATTTGTTAAAAGGAAGAACAGACCTAATAAACCAATGTCAAAACAGATGTCACAACATTGGGTTCAACATCAAAATCATAGAAACATGAACAAAAAGTTTCAAAGATGGAGATGTCATTATTGTGGAAGGTTTGGTCACATGAAACATATATATCAATCAAGGTTCTTATGTGAAGCCTAAAACAACAGCTAGGGTAGCTCACACCTCACTTAGAGTGTCTGCCAAGAAAGATTGGTACTTTGACAGTGGATGTTCTAAACACATGACTGGAGACAGGAATCTTCTTAATAATGTTAAACCTCATTCTACCAGATTTTTTACTTTTGGAGATGGAGCTAAAGGAGAAATCAAAGGTGTTGAAACTCAAACCGTCCGAGTTCCAAACCTGAATGGAGTATTGCTGGTAAAAGGTTTGACTGCTAATCTCATTAGCATAAGTCAGCTATGTGATATGGGATTCACAGTCAACTTCACTAAGTCTGAATGTCTTATAATCAATGATGATCAAGAAGTGATTATGAGAGGAGTCAGATCAAAGGACAACTGCTACATGTGGGAATCTGAGAACACCACTTTGTCTTCTGTGTGTTCTACAGACAAAGATGAAGAGGAAGTAAAGTTGTGGCACCAAGAACTTGGTCATTTACACTTCAGAGGAATGAAAAGGATCAGTTCCATAGAGGGAGTCAGAAGGATACCAAGATTTCACATGGATAAAGGGAGAATCTGTGGTAAGTATAAGGCTGGACAGGAAACCAGTATGTCACACTCAATGTCTAGACATCTGATCACTCCTAAAGTACTGAAGCAAATTACTAGGATCTGGCATGAAAGGCTAACCAAGCATCCTACTGTCAAAGGATACAGGAGAGGAGTCTTGGAAGAAACCCTCTTTGTCATAGGAGGAAAGATCATGGTGCTTCAAACTTATGTTGATAACATAGTTTTTGGAGGAACACCTGACACAATTGTAAGACATTTTGACAACCAAATGCAAGCTGAATCTGGGATGAGCCTCATTGGAGAGTTGATTCATTTTCTTGGACTGCAAGTCTCATAGATGGAAGACTCAACACTTCTCCCACACAGCAAGTGTGCAAGGAAGGAATTTTGTCAAGAAATTTGGGATGAAGAATGGGTGCTTTAAAAGGACTCCTGCTCTCACACATTTGAAGTTGTCCAAGAAAACAAGTGGAGAGAGTGTTGATCAAAGCTTGTGTAAAAGGTCTTTTGATGAATGTGTCTTCTTGAGAAACAATCTTATTCCTTGGATCAGCAAAAAGCAAAACTGTGTGTTCCTATACAATGTTGAAGCTGAACACATAGCAGCTGATAGCAATTACTCTAAGATGATCTGGATGAAGCAAATACTGATTGAGCACAATGTCATACAGGATGTCATGACACTGTACTGTGACATTGCACCTGAGGCTAGTCAATTTAAGACTTTAAGGGACAAATTGGGTATTTGTCAATCTGAGGAGTTGTAGCAATTAACTGTGCCTACAACAAGGGATGAAAGGGACTTTTTATTTCAATTATTTATAAGTGGGTTATTCAAGTATTTTCATCCTTATTTTAAAAGGTCCAAGAATAGGAAGAGACACCCTCATATAATAGTTTCTTCATTTGAAAGTAGTATCACTCTTTCTTCACCCAAAAGAAACTCTAAAACCCTCTGCCATTTTCGCTCTCATTCTCTGAAAAACCATCAGCGAAAAATGTCTTCATTATCCTCATCATCTCAAGAATCAGGATCTTCATCTCCATCCATGGCTGAAGTTAGGGCAAATGCTAAAGCCATGCAAACTGAAGCACTAATGGTTACTCCACTGCGTGCAATGGCCACTGACCCAGAAAGAGTCAAGAAATTACGCACTAGGAATGCAAGAAAGTCTTAAGCATCTCCTTCTGGTAAGACTTATGTACCATCCTCTTCAGTTCCCCCAGAAATAGCGAACAGAGAGGGGTCTAGGTCTGTACATATAGCCATTGCTAGATTAGTAACCAGGATCCTAAACGAAGACCAATATGTACCTGGAGTTTCAGTTTCCCTAAACTATAAGTCTGCTAGCCCTAGTTTAGCAGTTGATCCAGATGTCACTGAGAATGTGGAGACATCTGGTGATCATGATGCTTCCCCTGTCAAGAATAATGTGGATCCTTCAGTTAAAAATTCTGAAGTATGCATTGATGATGTTTGTAATGAAACCTCTGCTGATAAGGAAGATGTGATTTCAGATAGTATTCTTGAGGAATCCCCAGCAAAATGTGCCTCTGATAAAGTCCCTGCAGACTATATTTCTGACAGTATTCTTGAGGAATCACCAGCAAAGTGTGCCCCTGATAAAACCTCTGCTGACTACATTTCTGACAGTATCTTAGAAGAGTCTCCAGTTCAAGGGTCTGGTCATTTAACCGAACCTCCAGTCATTGAATTGGATGAAGTGTTCTCAGACAATGACCTCATTGCAAATGTCAATCCAAGCATTGCAAAGAGGATGATGAAAAGGAAGGGAAAACAGGCTGTCTCATAGAGCCATGCTAAAGAAAAGTGTTTCAAGATGTGTGCAAGGGTGAGAAGTATTCCAAGGCTGGACCCTCTACTAAGAGATGTAGAGTAAAAACTATTGGTGGTGACTCTAGAACAAAGAGAACACCAATTGTGAAAAAGAGGAAAGAACCTGAATCCTCAGAGTCAGATCAAGACTCTGATTTTGATGCTAAGGAGAATGTCACAGACATTCATCCCAGAAAGAAGCAAACTCTTGGAAAATTGTCCATAGTCCCTGAAGTGGCAATTGACAACATTTCCTTCCACCACCCTGAGAGTGCTAGCAGGTGGAAATATGTATGTTTGAAAAGAATTGCTCTAGAAAGGGAATTGAACAGAAGTGCCCTTGAATGCAAGGATGTTATGGACCTGATCAAGGAAGCTGGGCTGATGAAAATCGTGGTCAAGTTTTCTAATTGTTATGATGTTTTGGTGAAGGAGTTCATTGTGAACCTGACAAGTGGTTGTGCTGATGGAAGATCAGCAGATTTCAAGACTATGTTTGTTAGAGGAAGAAAAGTGAAGTTTTCCCCAAGTGTAATCAACAAGTATTTGGGGAGATCAGATGATGCTCAACCTGAGCTTGAAGAAACTGATAATCAAGTGTACCAAACAATTACTGCCAAGCAAGTAAAACATTGGCCTTTGAAGGGAAAACTTACTGCTAGAAAATTGAGTGTCAAATTTGCTATTCTGTACAAGATAGGTGCAGCCAACTGGGTTCCCACAAACCACAAGTCAACCATCTCCATTGGTCTGGGCAGGTTCATTTTTGCTGTTGGAACAAAAGCAAAGTTTGATTATGGAACCTACATTTTTGAGCAAACCTTAAAACATGCTGACAGTTATGCTATAAAAGGACCAATAGCCTTTCCCTCCCTCTTGTGTGGTATTATAACTGATCAATACCCTGACATTCTGGTTAATAGAGATTCAGTGTGTAAAAGAGCTCCTACCCTTGGTTTCCACTACAAGCTATTTCAAGGAAAGCATGTTCCAGACATTGCCATGACATCTGCTGAGACATCAAATGTCAAGGCAAATTCTCAGAAGGCTAATGTCATTGCTGTGCTAAAAGAGACCTGTAGGGAACTTGAAGCAAGGAAGCAGACCATTGAAGAACTGATCTCTACACTTGAAAAAGAGAAAGACACAGAGGTTGAGGAAGAAAGGCTTGCTGGTGATGATCCTGCTGCTAATATGGATGAAGATGCTGAGGCTGATCAAGCAACTGCTGATGAAGAAGGTTCTGAAGATGCTTCCTTCCAAAGTGCTTCTTCTGGAGAAGAAAGCACTTAAGCAGTGCTCCTGTGCCCTGTTGCTTTTGTTTGATTGTTCTGTCAATTGTTTCTTGTTCTTGTTCTGTTTTATTTATTTGGATAATTGTAATGCTTGTTGACAGAATTGTAATCATTTAACAATGCTGCTACTTCATTATATACTGTTTGTTTGGGGCATCTGTATTGTTTCCTTTGGCTCTTTGTGGCTAAAAAGGGGGAGAAGAACTACTGTGTGACAGTGGCTGGGAATTTTGGGAAACTGTATGGCTTTTTAAATTTGTTTGTGGGCAATTGTGGGAATTGTGGAATTTCTGCATGGGTAGAATTTATCTTATCTCTAGGTTCTAGTTTCTTTAAGCTTAGAACTAGTTTGTCTTCTGCTGCATAGGTACTCTGATGTGTTAAGTAGTTTTAGCCAAAAATGTGCCAAAGGGGGAGTTTGTTAGTGTTTTAAGTTGGCATTAATTTTGGTAAAACTAGGCTATAGCAATGTCATGATAAATGTAATGACATTCAGAGATTGAAGATAAATCCTACTTGCTAAGGATGTTTGAAGTACAACTCAGAACTGGAAGCTAAAAGCTGTGCTGGAAATTCTGCAGAAAATAGTCTGATGTCATAACAGATGATGATTCATGTGACATTCTGATCGAATCTATTTTTCCTGAGATTTTTCAGGAAGTTTGTTGAGCTGCTATATTATGTTTTTCTGTTATTAGAATGCATGCTCACGTGGCTGCTAGGTTAATCTTAGTTAAACCTAAATTGGTTGTTGAAAAGACCATGTTTTTAGGATTAAATTAAGTGAACCTAGCTATCTTTATGGAAGCCCAAAACGGAAGTTCGGGACGCTTCTATAAAAGGAATTCAACCCTTATATTTGCAGCTATACATCGTGAGGAGTATTATGATTGTATTTCGTGTAATTCTAGTATCTCTTGTGAGCCAAACAACTATCAATTGATAAGTGCATTGGACTAGGATTTGTTTGTAAGGGTAGTTTATCACTCAAAGCTTTGAAGCACGAGTGTTTGTCTCTTGATTGAAAGCTTTGAAGCGAGATCAAGATAGTTTATTGAAGTGTGTCTTCATAATTCAACTAATCAATAGGTTGATATCACTGCTGTGATTGAGGGGGAGTGAGTAGGAACTCAGGTCTAAGTAGGACTTAGATTGAAGTTGCATTGTGTAGGTTTTAAGTGAAGGAGATAAACTGGTTGGTTTATTCACAATTAATTCTACTAATAGTGAATTTCCTCCCGCTTGGTAGCCCCGGATGTAGGTGTAGTTAGACACCGAACCGGTAAACAACTTATTGTGTTCTTTACTGCTGTTTAAATTTATTGTGTGAATTGTTAACAGAGTGTCAGATAGTGTGTCATAACATTCTTTGTGACATCACGTATCTGTTGCCAGGAATTTCAATAAGTCTTCAGAAAATATGGTGAAATTTTAAGTGAATATAATCTTCAGAAAATCTGATTAAGTTTGAAGAGAATATAAGTCTTCAGAAAATTTGGTGAAAATTAAAGTGAATATAAGTCTTTAGAAAACCTGGTGAAAATTGAAGTGAATATAATTCTTAAGATAATCTAATTAAATTTGAAGTGAATATAAGTCTTCAGGAAATCTGATGAAGTTTGAAGTGAATCTAAGTCTTCAAAAAATATGATGAAATTTGAAGTGAATATAAGCCTTCAGAAAACCTGATGAAATTTGAAGTGATTATAAGTCTTCCGAAAATCAGGTGAAAATTGAAGTCAACATAAATCTTAAGATAATTTGATGAAATATAAGTCTTCAGATAATCTGATGAAATTTTAATTCTATATAATCTTCAAAAAATCTTATGAAGGTTGAAGCGAATATTAGTCTTCAGATAATCTGATGAAATATTAATTGAATATAATCTTCAAAAAATCTTATGAAGGTTGAAGCGAATATAAGTCTTCAGAAAATTTGGTGAAAATTGAAGTGAATATAAGTCTTTAGAAAACCTAGTGAAAATTGAAATGAACATAAGTCTTAATATAATAGGATGAAATTTGTAGTGAATATAAGTCTTCAGGAAATCTGATGAAGTTTGAAGTGAATCTATGTCTTCAGAAAATCTGATGAAATTTGAAATGAATATAAGTCTTCAGAAAACCTGATGAAATTTGAACTGAATATAAGTCTTCAAAAAATTTGAAGAAATTTGAAATGAATATAAGTCTTCAGAAAATTTGATGAAATTTGAAGTAAATCTAAGTCTTCAGGAAATCTGATGAAGTTTGATATGAATATAAGTCTTCCGGAAACCCGATGAAGTTTGGAGTGAATATAAGTCTTCAGAAAATCTGATGAAAGTTGATGTGAATATACGTCTTTAGATAATCTGGAAAAAATTGAAGTGAATATAAGTCTTCAGAAAATCAGGTGAAAATTGAAGTGAACATAAATCTTAAGATAATCTGATGAAATTTGAAGTGAATATAAGTCTTTGGAAAAACTGATGAAATTTAAAGTGAATATAAGTCTTCAGGAAATCTGATGAAATTTGAATTGAATATATTCTTCAGAAAATCTGATAAATGTTGAAGCGAATATAAGTCTTTAGAAATTTGGTGAAATTTATTGTATATAAGTCTTTAGAAATCCTTTTAAAATTGAAGTGAACAAAAATATTAAGATAATCGGATTAAAATTGAAGTGAATATAAGTCTTCAAGAAATCTGATGAGTTTGAAGTGAATCTGAGTCTTCAGATAATCTAATAAAATTTGAAGAGAATATTAGTCTTCAGAAAACGTGATGAAATTTGAACTGAATATCAGTCTTCAGAAAATCTGATGAAATTTGAAGTGAATATATATCTTCAGAAAATCAGGTGAAAATTGAAGTGAACATAAATCTTAAGATAATCTGATGAAGTTTGAAGTGAATATAAGTCTTCAGAAAATCAGATGAAATTTAAAGTGAATATAAGTTTTCAGAAAATATGGCGAAAATTGTAATGAATATAAGTCTTCAGAAAATCCGGTAAAAATTAAAGTGAACATAAATCTTAAGATAATATGATGAAAATTGAAGTGAATATAAGTCTCTAGAAAATCTGATGAAATTTGAAGTGAATATAATTTTTCAGAAAATTTGATGAAATTTGAAGTGAATATAAGTCTTCAGAAAATCTAGTGAAATTTAAAGTGAACATAAATCTTAAGATAATCTAATAAAATTTGAAGTGAATATAAGTCTTGGGGAAATCCGATGAAATTTGTAGTAAATATAAGTCTTCAGATTATCTTATGATATTTGAATTGAATATAATCTTCAAAAAATCTGAAGATATTTGAAGCGAATATAAGTCTTCAAAAAATTTGGTGTAAATTTAAGTTAATAGAAGTCTTTAGAAAACCTGGTGAAAATTGAAGTGAACATAAATCTTAATATAATCGGATGAAATTTGAAGTGAATATAAGTCTTCAGGAAATCTAATGAAGTTTGAAGTGAATCTAAGTCTACAGAAAATCTGATGAAATTTGAAGTAAATATAAATCTTCAGAAAACCTGATGAAATTTGAAGTGAATATAAGTCTTCAAGAAAGCTGATGAATTTGAAGTGAATATATGTCTTCTGAAAATCTGGCAAAAATTGAAGTGAATATAAGTCTTCAAAAAATTATGTGAAAATTGAAGTGAACATAAATCTGAAGATAATATAATGAAATTTGAAGTGAATATAAGTCTTTAGAAAATCTGATGGAATTTGAAGTGAATATAAGTCATCAGAAAATCTAGTGAACTTTAAAGTGAACATAAATCATAAGATAATCTGATGAAATTTGAAGTGATTATAAGTCTTCAGAAATCTGATGAAATTTGAAGTGAATATAAGTCGTCAGATAATTTGGCAAAAATTGAAGTGAATATAGGTCTTCAGAAAATCTGGTGAAAATTGAAGTGAAGATAAATCTTAAGATAATCTGATGAAATTTGAAGTGAATATAAGTCTTCAGAAAATCTGATGAAATTTGAAGTGAATATAAGTCTTTAGAAAATCTGATGAAATTTAAATTGAATATAATCTTCAGAAAATCTTATGAAGTTTGAAGCGAATATAAGTCTTTAGAAAATTTGGTGAAAATTGAATGAATATAAGTCTATAGGAAACCTTGTAAAAATTGAAGTTAACATTAATCTTAAAATAATTGGATGAAATTTGAAGGGAATATAAGTCTTCAAGAAATTTGATGAGTTTGAAGTGAATCTGAGTCTTTAGACAATCTGATGAAATTTGAAGTGAATATAAGTCTTCAGAAAATTTGGCGAACATTATAGTGAATATAAATCTTCAGAAAATCTGGTTAAAATTGAAGTGTACATAACTCTTAAGATAATCGATGAAATTTGAAGTGAATATAAGTCTTGGAAAATCCAATGAAATTTGAGTGAATTTAAGCCTTTAGAAAACCAGTGAAAATTGAAGTAAATATAAGTCTTTAGAAAATGGTGAAAATTGAAGTGAAAATAAATTTTAGATAATCGATGAAATTTGAAGTGAATATAAGCCGTCAGAAAATCTTATGAAATTTGAAGTAAATATAAGTCTTCAAAAACTCTAATGAAATTTGAAGTGAATATAAGTCTTCAGAAAATCTGGGGAAAATTGTAGTAAATATAAATCTTTAGAAAATATGATGAAATTTGAAGTGAATATATGTCTTCAAGAAAATTGATGAAATTTGAAGTGAATATAAGTCTTCAGAAAATCTGATGAAATTTGAATTGAATATAAGTCTTCAGAAAATCTAGTGAAAATTGAAGTGAATATAAGTCTTTAGAAAATCTGGTGAAAATTGAAGTGAACATAAATCTTAAGATAATCTGATTTAAGTTTAAGTAAATATAAGTCTTCAGAAAATCTGGTGAAAATTGAAGTGACTATAATCTTTAGAAAATCAAGTGAAAATTGAAGTGCACATAAATCTTCAGAAAATCTGATGAAATTTGAAGTCAATATAAGTCTTCAAAAATCTAGTGAAAATTGAAGTGAATATAAGTCTTTAGAAAATACGGTGAAAATTGAAATATAAGTCTTTAGAAAATCTTGTGAAAATTGAAGTGAACATAAATCTTAAGATAATTTGATTTAAGTTGAAGTGAATATATGTCTTCAGAAAATCTGGAGAATATTGAAGTGACTATAATCTTCTGAAAATCTAGTGAAAATTGAAGTGAACATAAATTTGAAGTGAATATAAGTCTTCAAAAAATTTGATGAAATTTGAAGTGAATATAAGTCTTCAGAAAATATGGTGAAAATTGAAGTGAACATAAATCCTAACATAATCTAATAATATTTGAAGTGAATATAAGTCTTCAGAAAATCTGGTGAAAATTGATGTGAATATAATCTTCAGAAAATCTGGTGAAAATTGAAGTGAACATAAATCTTATGATAATCTGATGAAATTTGAAGTGAATATAAGTCTTTAGAAAGTTTGATGAAGTTTGAAGTGAATATAAGTCTTTAGAAAATCTGATGAAATTTGAATTGAATATAATCTTCAAAAAATCTGATGAAGTTTTAAGCGAATATAATTCTTTTGAAAATTTGGTGAAAATTGAATGATCATAAATCTTAAGATAATCGGGTGAAATTTGAAGTGAATATAAGTCTTCAGAAAATCTGATGAAATTTAAAGTGAATATAAGTCTTCAGAAAATCTGATGTAATATGAAGTGAATATGTCTTCGGAAATATGAAATTTGAAGTGATTATAACCTTTATAAAATCTAGTGAAAATTGAAGTAAATATAAGTCTTTAGAAAATCTGGTGAAAATTGAAGTGAATATAAAGCTTAAGATGATCTGATGAAATTTGAAGTGAATATAAGCCTTCAGAAAATATGATGAATTTTGAAGTGAATATAAGTCTTCAGAAAATCTGATGAAATTTGAAGTGAATATAAGTCTTTAGAAAATCTGATGAAATTTAAATTGAATATAATCTTCAGAAAATCTTATGAAGTTTGAAGCGAATATAAGTCTTTAGAAAATTTGGTGAAAATTGAATGAATATAAGTCTATAGGAAACCTTGTAAAAATTGAAGTTAACATTAATCTTAAAATAATTGGATGAAATTTGAAGTGAATATAAGTCTTCAAGAAATTTGATGAGTTTGAAGTGAATCTGAGTCTTTAGACAATCTGATGAAATTTGAAGTGAATATAAGTCTTCAGAAAATTTGGCGAACATTAAAGTGAATATAAATCTTCAGAAAATCTGGTAAAAATTGAAGTGTACATAACTCTTAAGATAATCTGATGAAATTTGAAGTGAATATAAGTCTTCAGAAAATCCAATGAAATTTGAAGTGAATTTAAGCCTTTAGAAAACCTGGTGAAAATTGAAGTAAATATAAGTCTTTAGAAAATCTGGTGAAAATTGAAGTGAAAATAAATTTTAAGATAATCTGATGAAATTTGAAGTGAATATAAGCCGTCAGAAAATCTTATGAAATTTGAAGTAAATATAAGTCTTCAAAAACTCTAATGAAATTTGAAGTGAATATAAGTGTTCAGAAAATCTGGGGAAAATTGTAGTAAATATAAATCTTTAGATAATCTGATGAAATTTGAAGTGAATATATGTCTTCAAGAAAATTGATGAAATTTGAAGTGAATATAAGTCTTCAGAAAATCTGATGAAATTTGAATTGAATATAAGTCTTCAGAAAATCTAGTGAAAATTGAAGTGAATATAAGTCTTTAGAAAATCTGGTGAAAATTGAAGTGAACATAAATCTTAAGATAATCGATTTAAGTTTAAGTAAATATAAGTCTTCAGAAAATCTGGTGAAAATTGAAGTGACTATAATCTTTAGAAAATCAAGTGAAAATTGAAGTGCACATAAATCTTCAGAAAATCTGATGAAATTTGAAGTGAATATAAGTCTTCAGAAAATCTAGTGAAAATTGAAGTGAATATAAGTCTTTAGAAAATCTGGTGAAAATTGAAGTGAATATAAGTCTTTAGAAAATCTGGTGAAAATAGAAGTGAACATAAATCTTAAGATAATTTGATTTAAGTTGAAGTGAATATATGTCTTCAGAAAATCTGGAGAATATTGAAGTGACTATAATCTTCTGAAAATCTAGTGAAAATTGAAGTGAACATAAATTTGAAGTGAATATAAGTCTTCAAAAAATTTGATGAAATTTGAAGTGAATATAAGTCTTCAGAAAATATGGTGAAAATTGAAGTGAACATAAATCCTAACATAATCTAATAATATTTGAAGTGAATATAAGTCTTCAGAAAATCTGGTGAAAATTGATGTGAGTATAATCTTCAGAAAATCTGGTGAAAATTGAAGTGAACATAAATCTTATGATAATCTGATGAAATTTGAAGTGAATATAAGTCTTTAGAAAGTTTGATGAAGTTTGAAGTGAATATAAGTCTTTAGAAAATCTGATGAAATTTGAATTGAATATAATCTTCAAAAAATCTGATGAAGTTTTAAGCGAATATAATTCTTTTGAAAATTTGGTGAAAATTGAATGATCATAAATCTTAAGATAATCGGGTGAAATTTGAAGTGAATATAAGTCTTCAGAAAATCTGATGAAATTTAAAGTGAATATAAGTCTTCAGAAAATCTGATGTAATATGAAGTGAATATATGTCTTCAGGAAATATGATGAAATTTGAAGTGATTATAAGCCTTTATAAAATCTAGTGAAAATTGAAGTAAATATAAGTCTTTAGAAAATCTGGTGAAAATTGAAGTGAATATAAAGCTTAAGATGATCTGATGAAATTTGAAGTGAATATAAGCCTTCAGAAAATATGATGAATTTTGAAGTGAATATAAGTCTTCAGAAATTCTGATGAAAATTGAAGTCAATATATGTCTTCAAAAAATCTAGTGATATTTAAAGTGAACATAAATCATAAGATAATCTGATGAAATTTGAAGTGATTATAAGTCTTCAGAAAATCTGATGAAATTTGAAGTGAATATAAGTCGTCAGATAATTTGGCAAAAATTGAAGTGAATATAGGTCTTCAGAAAATCTGGTGAAAATTGAAGTGAACATAAATCTTAAGATAATCTGATAAAATTTGAAGTGAATATAAGTGTGTCATACCCCAATTTTTGACCTAATATACCACCTATATTTGCATCATTTCATAACTAACGATTCGAGACAGCATGTCGGGTATAGCATTCACAGGTCAAAATTAGGGTTTCATCAGATTTTCATCTGATTCAAGAGCTAACCAATTAGGGTTTGAGATTTTTTCATCTCATTTGATCTATCTTGATCAAAATATCAACCCCGATCATCGGATAACAAAATTCTCTCACGGATCAATCGAGGATCGACCAATTAGGGTTTGATCGGGCAAGAGAATTCTCGACTTTGAGCAGTGGATGACTTTTTGGATAGAGATTGGTCATCATATCTTAGATATAACCTCTTGACCTAATTTACGGATTCAAATCATCACAGTTCTGAGAGAATTCATCGATCGTTTTGAAACATCGATGAAATTTCATCTGCCTGAAAAGTCAAACTTTGACTTTTGGTCAAATTTTAAAACAAAACTTTTCAATCATCAAAATACTTCAAATGATCCATCATGATCATCAAAAATCAAAGAATTTGGAAAAGTCAACAAAAGTCAAAATTTCTATAACTTAGAAAAATTTCTAAGTGTTGAAATTTCACATTTTCAAACTTCAAGCTTTTTTCACCTAGTTCCAATTGGAATTTGAAAAACTCAAAACATGAAAGTTGTAGATCATGGAAAAATCTTTCCAAAATGTCCAAGAACTTCAAAATCCATGGAGGCTAGCTATGTTTTGAAATTGAAACCAAAGGTTCCATGAAACTTAAATTTCAAAGTTCACAACTTCAAATTATAGGTCATTTTGTGTTTTCTCATTCAAACCACTTCTAACACTTGCCAAGTGAGTCATCAAACTGATAAATATCAGCCAAAGTAATAATTGAAGATTGGATCAAATTGAGGATTTTACACATGGTGAAAAAGGAAGGTTCCTTTACTTTCAAAAGACTATCTTACCCTTTAAGTCATCCTTGAATCACAAAATGCCATGGACATTTGCCTAACATTTCAGAACTCTATTGCCTATAAATTGATCACAAATTCAAGAGAAATGCACACCAAGCATTGCAAGAATCATGCTTTCTCTTTCTTTCTTCAAAATCAAGAAACATGATAAACTTTTGAAAAACTTGCAATTTACAAAATCAATACAAAATCCATGCTTTTCTTCTTTCTTGAAAATCAAGCAATTAGTGCAAAGTTGAAATATAGCATTTTGAAAATTCAATGGAAACATGATGAAAATTGGTGTCAACATGTTCCATGATCATTAACAAACTTGTTCAAACCTAAAACAAACTGAAGCTGAAAATCAATTCCATTTCCATTTTCAAAACTTTAAAGCGACTTAGGAATCGAATTGCAAGTTTTACTTGATCAATTGTTGTTCTAATGATTCATACACCTTCCATGAACATCATGGAGTTGATCTAAAACAAGAATAGCAATCTGTAACACCATTAACTTCGATTTCGAGTTCTGTTTTGAGCTATATGCAGGTTGACTTGTGCAGATCGATTCAAGCAAGTTCAAAGCAAGCAGGCCATCTCTAAAGCATCCTCACATGCCGCTGGTACTCTAAGGATCAAGAAATCGCGACTGGAAGTGCTCTAGAACAGGTTTCGATCTCAACTTTTCCAGGTTAGAACACGAAACTGGTTCTCTTGATTCCTTGCACCATTTGAAAAAAACTCACGGCCAATTGTTTTCTGCACTCAACACGATCCTTAACCCTCAAAAAAATCAAACAATCATGAACCATGAATCATTTAATTTGAAAAAAATCGTTTTAGGGTTCATACGTGTTCCTCTAATCAAAATCATTCGGGCTTAATATAAATAAATTAACAAGCATCTCCATGTTCGTGATGAAAATCGATCAAGTTTGGTTTGTTTCGTTCAATTTGGTTGAAAATAAGGATTTGAGCAAGAATTCGTGATTCGAAAATCAAACACAAGCCCAGAAAATTCGCGTGTTCTTGATGTTCTTGATTTCAAATTTTCAAATTAACCAATATAATATTAACGCGTGTTTTAATCCACTAACAACTCAAGCGCGTTTGGCTCGATGTTCATGGCTTGCCTTTAAGGCTTTGTGACACGTATCACCTCATGGTCATGGGTTCAAAACCAGCAAGACCATTCTTTTACAAAGTTTTCAATTTTTCATGTTTTCTTCAAAACTTTCCAATACCATATCAACGTGTCTTGGTCCACTAACATTTCAAGCGCTGGCTCAGTTGGTCCCACAGCTTGCTCTTAGTTCTTTTGCCATCCCTCTCAAGGTCATGGGTTCAAAACCCAAAGACCATTTTCCATTCTTTTTACAAAACTCTTCATATTTTCATATTTTTTCTTCAAACTTCAACAATTTTTTAACCAATCAAAACTTCTCATTTTGAGATGATTTTTGCACTTGTCATTTAATATATATATTTTATGATTATGTCAAAAAATCCAAAAATATTTTCATCTGATTAAATTTTAATCGAGGCAAAACGACGTTAAACTTTTTCAAACCTCCTTAAAGGTGAATTTTCAAGTTTTCGACTTCGATTTTTCAAAACCTTTCACAAATCAACTTAACATTTCAAACCATTCTCAAAACATTTTCAAATCATTTTCAAAACATTTCATCAAACTTGCATCTTTTACCATGATCGATCAATTCAAGCGATAAAGCGAATTACGTCTTCTCTCGAATTTCTCGATCGATCATGGGCCTCCCTCATGGTGTAAGTCCCAAAACATTCTTTTTATGTATATATTTCTTTATACATATTCATTTCTTTATGTACAATTTTCATCATACATAATCTGAACAAACTTTCTTCCGTTTGTTCTTTACACTAAACACCATTGGTATTGAAAGGAGCATTATTCCCTGTGAAACTGCTTTCAAATCAATGGGCCTCCATCACGGTGTAAGTCCCATAACATTCTTTTATGTACATAATATTTCCTTGTATATATCAAACTTTCATCAAACATTTTTTAAACAAACTTTTTATCTGTACATAACACAGATATTTCTTTTTCAAATACTTTTTATCTGTACATAACACAGATACTTCTTTTTCAAAAACTTTTATCTGTACATAATACAGATACTCTTTCTTTTGAAAATACTTTTTACAGATAAACTTTGATCAATCATTTCTGTTCCATCTGTACATTTTACACTAAATACCATTGATTTTGAAAAGAAGCATTATTCCCTGAGAAACTGTTTTCAAATCAATGGGCCTCTCTTCTGATGTAAGTCCCACCCTCCTATGTACATCCATCTTTATGCATACATAAAAACTCGTTCGTGTACATATTCATTTCCTTGTACATTCAACTTAAATAATCAAGTTCGCTCGTTTTAAGCGTTCGTTTCACAGACACTTGTTTATATTTCATAAACTTGTAAATAAACATCATGCATTGTTTATATTTCCTTCATAAACTCCACGTGAATACATCACACACACACCTGTTTATACAAGCATCTAATAAATATAACAATTAGACTAATCAATAGGTTCCCCACAGTATAGCCTCCGCTTGGGCTTCATACAAGACAACTCATCCCGTATGGTTAGCCTCCCTTGGGCTTCATACAAGATATTTTATCTCCAGTGAGTTCAGCCTTCTCTTGGGCTTTGTACAAAGAAACTCTCCTGAGAGTTAGCCTCCGCTTAGGCTTCATATAAGACAAACACTCCTGTTGAGTCAGCCTCCTCTTGGGCTTCGTTCAAAGAACTCCTCATTGAGTTTAGCCTTCTCTTGGGCATCATACAATGAAAGAGATGAAATCTCTTATGACCTCCTCTTGGGCTTCAATACAAAGAATCACCGCGTAAGATAGAACCACGAAAGGATGGTTTCGGTGAAATCACTTTCAAAATTCCCCAGAGTAAAATTTCCCGGTGAAATTGCTCTTATTCAGAAAAGGATGATTTCTCGGTGAAATCCCTTTCAAGCCAAAGACAGCCATACCCTATAGCTTCCTCTTGAGCTTCATACAAGGACCCTCGATGACCTCGATGACCTCGGAATGCCTCCTCTTGGGCTAACAATACAAGGACCCAGGCTTCTTAAAAGCATCCCTTTAATCCAATCAATTTCTCCTTGAGATTTAGACATCTATCATCTCTATGGAAGAAGTATCTCATCTATCACATCACATACAATCAAAACTTTTCAAAACTTTTCAAACTTTTCAAACTGTTTTCAAACAAAAAACATCTCTTAACGATGTAAGTGGTAGCACACACTCAAGCAAAACACCTAATACTTACAGTTAAAAGATTCAATCATCTTTTCAAACATCTTTCTTAAACATGTAAGTGGTAACGCTTGTACACTCAAGCAAAACACCTAATACTTACGATGAAAGATTTTAATCAATCAAACTTTTCAAAAATGTATGTGATGAAATAGATTAGATACATTTTCATTAAGATGACATTTGTCATCTCTTACTAACATCCGTTGCTTTCCACTAGCATAAGTGGGAACTACGATTGCTCGACTTTCTCAACATCCTTTTGAGAATACGTGAGGCACAAGGTCTCATCCTTGCCGAGCAAATTTCTATCTCCTCAGACCAAACAAACCATAGAACCACAGAGATCCGAGCTACAAATGCTCGATTCCCACTAGGGGATATGTATGCAGAAGATCAAGATCTTTGCGAGCACAATAATAACAAAACCTAGAATCCCATAATCTCTGTTTCTTAAAATCCAAAGGAGAAACTTTCCCAATCATAGAAATAGCAATTAAAAACACCTGACATATCAAATGTATTCATATATAAAGCTGTAGATAACTACATATATTTAGGGTGCTCCATCTATTCCTTTATATAATCCCCTTACTCGAATCTCCCAATGCGTTATGTCTAGTTTGCGCTAGTCGTTACGCATACCAATATCAATTGAGGGTATTTCAGCTTTCCCCTTTTTCATAATCATTAAATCATCTTTCTTGTGTTGAAAATAATAAAGCTTGATGCTCGCGGCATCTTTATAAACAAATCAAAAGATTTAAATCGTTGCGTACCGGAAGATCCGAACTCACGTTCGCATCCTCATGGCGCGTCACCTTTTAACGCGAACAGGAAAAATGGCGACTCTGCTGGGGATAACGCTGAAACTTTGATTTTCAAAAAAGAAAACGCGTTACTCTGTCCGAGAGCACCAAGCTTTTTTTTTTCAAAAAGAAAAGAAAGGGGATAAGCTTTTCATATTTTGCATATATCATTTTTTTATTGTGTGTTTAATTTCACTTGATGGAAAGAAATCTAACCGGTTTAGAAACATTTTAAGATCTAGGTGGAGGTATTAATCGTGAGCGTTCAATGCTTTCAAGTTAATATTTCCAGCGATGGAGGTTGTCTTGAGGGTATTGTGTTTAAGCAAGTAATTGCGAAAGCTGTATTTTCGGGAACTTAAGAAGGTGGAGTGGTGTAGAACACATAAACCATCCTGGCCATTAGGATGTAGTCAGATTATTCGGGTGTAAGCCTAGAGTAATTGTCATGCGATACTACGATCAGGCGAGTTTCTCTTGAAAATATTATTGGACCATCGAGTATTCACCAAATCCAATAATGTTTTGAAGGGGAGTGTTGAGCCTGTATTATCGTAGAACCGATTCACGGATGAATAAGCCCTTAGAACTTAACCACGTTGATTCTTATCGTTGGCTTCATGCTCGTGACTTCGAACGCTTGCCCGTGTGTATAACTACTAACCATGTTTGTTGCATTCATGCATTCATTCATTCATTCAAAAAAAAAATTTTTTTTTCATTTTCTCTTCCCATTTCCAAAGAATTTAGAGATTTTTCTTTGTAAAATATTTTAGGTTAGAGTGATGGGCGTCAGGAAGATTCACCAAAGATACAGTTTAGGATTCCTGACGTAGGAAAGTTGAAAGAGTTAGCATCCTTGGTAGAAGATCCCTGGTTTGAAAAGCTATGGAACTCTTTTAACTCTTCTGAACGCTAACGTTGATGAAGGACTTCTCAAAACTTTCGTTCAGTTCTACGATCCAGTCTATCGTTGTTTCACTTTCCCTGATTATCAGTTGATGCCTACTTTGGAAGAGTATGCGCATATCCTAGGAATCTCAGTATCAGACAAAGTGCCTTTCAATGGTTTGGAAGCCATTCCTAAGTCACAAGTCATTGCAACAATGACTCATTTAAAGAAACCTGAGATAGACAAAAACCTAACTACCAGAGGAAAACTCTTAGGACTAACTTCAAAGTTCCTAATGGAGAAGGCTCTCAAATTCTCTGAAGCTGGTAGTATGGTAGCCTTTGAAGCTATTTTAGCTTTACTCCTCTATGGATTGGTGTTGTTTCCCAACGTCCCAAATTTCGTTGATATCAACGCCATAAGGATCTTTCTGATTGGAAATCCCGTTCCCACTTTGCTTGGTGACACGTACGTCTCTATTCATCATAGGAATCGTCAAGGAGACGGAACTATCGTGTGTTGTGTACCTCTGTTTTTCAAATGGATTACCTCACATTTGCCTAAATCTCCTATCTTCCGCGAAAACAAAGACGAGTGGCATTGGTCCAGAAGACTCATGTCTCTTACAAACGACGATATCCATTGGTATACTTTGGCAAACAATGAGATGGAAATCATTGAGAGTGTGGAGAATTTGCCATACCTCTCATTGAGTACGAAAGGAGGAATCAACTACAACCCATTCCTAGCAAAGCGTCAGCTCGGATACAAAATTCGGTAAACCTCCGGTTTCTGGTGAAAGCTACTTCTATCATGAAGGAGAGGATTCCCAAGTTGAAGGCTAGGATGATTAAAGCTTGGCATCACATCCGAAAAGAAAGGAAAAGGTAAGGCAAAATTGTGTAGCCATGAAACCTACACTTCTTGGATAAAGAAAAGAGCGAAGGAATTTGAATGCCTTACGCTTATAGGATCCATGTTCTCGATCGCCTCCAAATCGACAAATTTTCCCGTTGAGCTGTGGGAGAATACCAAGCCTTGACCAAAATAAGGTTTGAGAAGGAAGCTTTGGAAAGCAAATTCCTTAAGACCAACCTTGAGATTGAGAAGCTCAAGAAGCAAGTCAAAGATCATGAAAAAGGCGCTTTACTTCCGGATGAATGGCTCATGGAGAAAGGAGAAGATTCGCGGAAGGATAGCGCAATCAGAAATACGTCAAGGAAGGAAAAGAAAGCTCGAGGAGATGACAACCAGCGATGTCGCTCCCAACAAGTGGAAGAGAGTCATTAGCTAAAGCAGAAAGCCAAACTAAAAGCTCACTATGGGAAGAAATCCACGGTTGAAGCGCATCAAGCCTTTGGATCGTCATCCGACGAAGATGTTTAATTAGTTTAATTTAGTTTGTAATTTTATCATTTATTGTATCATTTGTGTGAGCAATGCTCCAACAAAAAACAATTGTTGTAATCTTCCTTCATTAATCAATAAAATTTGTGTTTTCCATCCAAATATTTGCCAGAAATATCTCGTTTAGTGTAAATTCTTTGGAAATTTCTTTTCTTTACAATCATATTCATGCATCATACTTTGCATTTAAGTCTACCATTAGATCTTTCATTTTCACTTCGGCTTTTCTAGCTTGAACAGTTCGAACAAATAGAAAGATCGTCAAGCTGTCGCGTCTTAGAGTTTCTCGACTGCGTCCGCAGCCAACTCGAACGTACGATACCAGATCAAAAAGAAGAAAAGTAATGGAGAATTTTGAGCAAGAAAACGTTGAACTCCGTAGTACTGTAACTACGCTACAAGAAGAAGTGGAAGACTCACATCTTTGGTCAACTAAACGCTTACAGTATAAAGTCAACAAGCGACGTCGGCGGTCAAAACCAAATAGCAACTTGAGGATACTACTACTCCGGTTTCATCATCGCGATCGTTAGTTCACCTTTCAGCATGCCAGAGGGCTATCCATGGGGAATGCCTTTTAACCCGGCATTGGGTTCGCCAACCGACTTCTCAAACAACCTCGCTTGAAATACCTACTGCGGAGCGCTAGCGTTCACTCCACACGTGGAATAACTTTTCCACAAGTAACAATGTCGGTCTCTCAACCGATCATGTTGAATTCAGCTTCCGTAGTGCACACTACCACAGACGAAGAAGTTCATCACACTCCAGGAAATAGCAAGAACGCTCGTGGTTCAATGGAGAATCTCCAGGAACAACTCCTCAAAATGCAGCTTGAGATAAAAACGATTCAAGGGAAAGAATTGTTTGGGAAAAGCGCCCAGGATCTCTGCTTAGTCCCTCGTGTAAAAATACCTGCGAAATTCAAAATCCCGGATTTTGAAAAGTACAAAGGGAATTCTTGTCCTCAGAGTCATCTTACAATGTATGCTAGGAAAATGTCTACGTACAATGAGGATCATCAGCTGTTAATTCATTACTTCCAGGATAGTCTCACCGGTGCCGCACTGAAGTGGTACATGGGTTTAGACAGCACGAATATCCAATCATTCAACGACTTAGGTAAAGCCTTCGTCCAGCAATACAAATTCAACTTGGATATGGCTCCTGATAGGGATCAACTCCGCTCCATGTCTCAAAAGGAAAGAGAGACATTCAAGGAATATGCGCAACGATGGAGGAAATGCTGCCCAGTCAATCCGCCCTTGGAAGAGAAAGAGATGACTAAGGTATTCCTGAATACTCTTGGTCCATTCTACTATGAGGAATGATCGCTAGCGCTCGGAGACTTCAATGAAATGGTAAGCATGGAATGCGACTAGAAGAAGGGTTCGGACGGGCGTCTAACCAAAGTAGGATCTTCTAGTAATACCAAGAAAGTTGGAACCGTTTCCCAAGGAAAAAGAACATGCGTAGGAATGGTATCGAGAAACCACGCAAAAATGTCATTCAACAACGACAGTAGCTGCCATAGCACCCTTGTCAACACAACTCCGGGTTGCTCCATAATTTCAACAAAATCAACAAACTCAACAGCCTCGTCAACGAGCTCAGCGGTTTCACCCCAAACCGTACGCGGTCACTCAGTTCGACCGATTCCTATGATACCTACGAGAACTTTACCTGCGCTTATAGAAAGGAATCTAATACGAGACAAGGTTACCACCTCCGGTTCTGAAAACTACCATGGTGGTACAAAGCGATGTTTCTTGCCCTTTTCACCAAGGGCACCAGGCCATGACCTTGAGCATTGCATAGCATTAAAGCGGAATACGAAGATTAGTGAAGACTAATCTTCTTTCCTTGAAACACAAGTCCGAATGTGCAAGCCAATCCACTTCGGTCATAGTGGACACTCGATGAATCTAATACTAAGGAATACGACGGTACCTTGTCACGACATAAAGCTTAGTCGAGGAAACTTGGTGCATCTCCATGATCATCTTACAATGAGCACTTTTACTAAGCATGATTATGCGACTTGCTATATCTGCTCCAAGGATATCCATGGATGTTACACCATAAGCGGATATCCAACATTTGTTAGACATTGGTGATCTACAAATTCTACGAAATAAGCGACCATAGCGTAAATACAATAGGGCATTTTCCGCATGAGCTTTTAGTCTCAGATATCAACTCGGAAAATCCCGAAGTAAACGTTGTGATCCCTTGTTTCAACATGCCCGAGCATGTAGAGATCACGTACAGCGGTTCCAACATTCCAACATCTCCTTTGGTAATTTGCCCGCCTGGTCCTGTTCCGTACAGTTCTACTAGAGCAATTCCTTACCAATATCATGCAACCCTGATAGAAGATGGGAAAGAGAAACCTCTGCCTACGCTTCCAGCTAATGTCAATATAACGGAAATCGGACGAGTGACCAGAAGTGGACGAGTTCATGCTCCAGTACCACCAAAACCGCCTGCAATTCCTGTTGTTAAAAATAACCGGTTAGCATATCTGCTGAGAATCCAGCGATTCCATTGCTAACAACACAAACATTGGCTCTTGATAGAACCAACATCAACTCGAGACTTTGACGAGATCTGAAACTAATCAAGAAGAGCGAATATCGAGTCGTAGACCAGACTCCTTCAAAAATTTCAATCATGTCTTTACTCCTTAACTCAGAAGCTCACGAGAAGCTTTGATGAGAGTACTAGACCAGGCTTATGTGGATCACGATGTGACTACAGGACCAATTTGGAGGATCGTCTCCAACATAACAACCTGCAATAATCTGAGTTTTAGTACGAAGAACTTCGGAGGAAGGAAAGATCACAACTTGGCCTTGCACATCTCGATGATTTGCCAATGATTCTTTGTCAAATGTATTAGTGACACGAGGTTCATCCTAAGCGTAATGCGAAAGCGACTTTGCTCGTTTAGCTTACAAAGAGCATGATGAAGTTCAACGACATCATAGTAAGAGCTTTTGATGGATCGAGAAAGTGAGTTATTGGGAGTTGATCTCCCGATGACAATTGGCCCTCACACTTTCAAAATTACCTTCCAAGTCATGGACGTACTAGCTGCATACAGTTGCTTGCTAGGAAGACCTTGGATCCACGATGCAGGAAGCGGTAACTTCTCTCCATCGAAATTAAAATTCACGATGAAATGGAAAGTTGGTGACCATCGCGGTGAACAAGCTTTACTTATAAGTCATCTATCCAGTTTCTCCTTCATCACTGCTAATGACATTGAGCGCCGCATCTCCCGAAAATCCGTTAGAAGATGAATCTACTAAAATAGATCATCTATCTCTTACATATAAAGCGGCACAAATGGTGAAAGATGGCAATACTCAGGATGGGGACAAGTTATCAAACTGTCAAGAATGAAATGAAAACCGGACTCGGGTTCACACTGTATTCTACAAAAACAAGAAAGATGAACACTTCCACGATTAAGGAAGTATTTCACAGTGGAGGTTTCTTAAACCACATTCCGAGGTTAATGTTGTAACCATTGAAGAGGATGAAGATGATCCATCGAATCGAAGAATGGAGCACTTATTTGAATAGCCCGAGTATGTGTCTCAAGAGAATCATATGCACCGATGGATCAATTCAAAGACATGTCAACATGAAAATCCATGGGTCCTATTGAAGTTTGGGATACCTTGGGAGAACCAAGTGGCAAATACGACTACATGGTGAAATACTACTGCGCGAAAGCTCGAAAATCCGGATTGAAGATATCCAACCCACGGGATGGGGTGATGACTTTGACTACCCTAGTCAATCGGAAGAGGAATATTCGTCTTCTCAAACTAATCAACAGATCGAGGTCCCAAAGAAGATCTACTGTTTCAACACGTCGTGGATTTCACCAAGCGGATCCAGGTTACCACTACATCAACATGATCCTTTGAAGATCAAGAGTATGATTCGGGATACGATCGGAAAGTGTCGTGACAACGAGTCTCTTCACTCCGAGTGGAAGGAACATCCCGTATTCAACACAAAGATCAACGGGAAGTACAAAGGCTATCTCTCACTTCCCGATCTGTTAATCAAGAAGATTGCTTTACAGCACCAAAGGCAAAGGCCATCGTCGAGTCTTCAAAACTGCTCAGCCAGCAATCAAAGTTTACTCAAGGTTAAACCAAGCGGAAAATTACAGTACCTCGACTTCAAGGAGTTCGTCACTATTGAAACTGTTGAAGTTAGGACTAATGTTCATAGCTCTAAGTAGTTTATCTTTGCTTTTTTTTTGAACTCTCGCTTCCCCAGCGAAGAGATGTTTTATAGGGTTTAGCTTTTAAATAATTTCTCTTTGTCTTGCCCAAGACAAATGAGTTTGTATTTTAGGGCCCTATTCATATTGAAACATAAATAAAATCGTTGTTTTGTTTCCACATTTGTGTTTATTTTCATTTTACCCTTTTAAAATGATAATCCTAAAAACACAATGACAAAAATCTTCAAAAAAATCATAATGAAAATTAATCTGCACACTTTCACATTAACTTTCAAAAATGATGATAAAACTTTCTTTTAAACATAAATCAAACATGCAGATTAAACAAATGGACAAATCCATTGAAAGCAATAACTCTACGCTCTCTCTCAACTTTGAAATCCTAAAGTCACTAGGAAGAAAGAAGAAGAGATCCGGATGAAATTTCTAGGTTGCTAAAACACGAGAAAGGATCATTCAGCCTCATAAAGAACCTCTAGAAGCAATCAACTTGGGTTCGAGAAGATAAAAAGTAAATATCGGACTTCACTCGCAGCGGTGTCAAAAAAGCGATAAGTCTTCTCAAAGAATACGTTGATGTGTTTGCTTGGTCCTACCAGGACATGCCGGATTTGGATACCAGCATAGTAGAGCATCACTACCATTAACCGGAATGTCCATGATTAAGCAAGCGAGGAGAGTTCATCTGAAATGGTGAGAAAATCAAAAGAAGTTCAAAAAGCAGCTCGGCTGGTTTCCTTATCATACGAGTATCCTCAATGGCTAGCCAACATAGTACTGTATCAAGAAAGATGGAAAGGTCAGAATGTGTGTTGACTACGGGATCTGAACAAAGCTAGTCAAAAGGCGATTTTCCACTACCGCATATCGACATGCTAGTGGATATACTGCAAAATTCAACGTCTTTTCCTTCATGGGCGGTTTCTCTGGTTATAATCGGATCGAATGGCTCCGAAGATATGGAAGACATCTTTCATCACGCCATGGGGCACTTTTGCTACAAGGTAATGCCATTTGGATTAAAGAATCGTGGCAACTTACGGAGGGCAATGACTACTCTCTTCCATGACATGATGCATAAAGAGATCGAAGTCTCGTGGATGATATGATAGCAAAGTCGACACTGAAGAGGAACATATAGACTATCTCTTAAAAGTTGTTTCAACGACTAAAGTTTGACTCACTGAATCTAACAAATGCACCTTTAGGGTAAGATCAGGAAAACTCCTAGGTTTCATCGTCGGTCAAAGAGGAATTGAGTTGACCACGACAAAGTCAAGGCTATTCAAGAAACCTCGCCATGTACGGAAAAGCAAGTAAGAGGATTTCTTGGACGATTGAATTACATCTCAGTTTATCTCGGATATTTGCTACCTGTGGGCGATATTCAAGCTTCTCCATAAAGATCAAAGGTTGTGTGGACAGAAGATTGCCAAAAGCATTGACGGTATCAAGAATACACAACAGAACCTCAATATTAATCCCTCCAGTGGAAGGAAGACCATTAATCATACCTTACCATTAGAAGAGTCCATGGGTTGCGTGCTTGGACAACAAGATGAAACCGGTAAGAAGGAGCATGCCATCTACTACAGGTAAAATTCACGGATTGTGAAACTCGTTACTCCATGCTCGAGAAAATGTTGTGCTTTGGTATGGCTTCAAAGCGTCTTCGCAATACATGATCAATCACGACTTGGTTAATCTCAAAATGGATCCGATCAAATACGTCTTTGAAAAGCACCTTAGCGAGAATCGCTCGATGGCAAATGCTACTATCGAGTATGACATCAATACCGCTTTCGAAGCGGTTAAAGGAAGCATTCTTGATCACTTGGCTTATCAGCCGCTCAGCGAATACCAATCTCTCAAGTTTGATTTCCCGGGCGAGGATGTTATGTACTTGAAGATGAAAGATTGTGACGAACCGCTACGGAGAAGGACCAGATCCGAATCCGATGGGGCCTAGTCTTGATGGAGATTAAATGTTTTAGCAATGGAATTGGGGCGATCATCACCGAGGTTCTCATATACCATTTTCCATGGTTGCTATTTGATTGCACCAACAACATAGCGAATATGAAGCATGCATCATGGGTATTGAAGAAGCCATCGACTTGAGGATCAAGATCCTTGATATATATGGAGACTCAGCCTTGTGATCAATCAAATCAAAGACAAGTATAAAACTCATCATCTTGGTTTAATTCCTTCAGAAGATTATGCAAGACGATTTGTTGACTTTCTTCAACAAAGTAAATTGCATCATATCCCTCGAGATCAAAATGGCGGTAGCGCTCTATCTTCCATGTTTAAAATCAACAATTGGAGCGATATGCCAGAATCGCATCGAGCGAAAGACCTGCATATGTCTTTGCTACGAGCGGTCTTTGGCGATAAACCGTGGTTTCACGACATCAAACGTTTCCTTCAAACACGAGTACCCACTTGGGGCATCGTACAAGGATAAGAAAACTAGGAGGCTTTCTAGGAATTTCTTCTGACGAGGATGTGCTATACAAAAAACTTCGACATGGTTACGCTCGGATGCGTCGACGGACAAAAGCGAACACGATCATCCATGAAGTGCATGAAGGGTCCTTTGGAACCCATTCAAATGGGCATGCAATGTCTAGAAAATCTTAGAGCGAGGATACTATTGGATAACGATGGAATCCGATTCTTTGTAAACACGTCAAAAGATGTCACAAGTGCGGATCTCGCGAGATAAGATCCATGTGCCTCGACTCTACTCAACGTTCTCTCCTCTCCGTGGCCGTTCTCCATGTGGGGCATCGACATGATTGGAATGATTGAACCAAAAGCGTCCAACGGACATCGCTTCATTCTAGTAGCCATTGACTACTTCACCAAATGGGTCGAAGCAGCATCTTACGTAGCGTCACAAGACAAGTGGTTGTGAGGTTCATCAAAACAACCTCATTTGCCGATATGGAATTCCAAGTCATTCGACAATGGATCAAACTTGAACAACAAAATGATGAAAAGAACGTGTGAGGAATTCAAGATCGAGCATCATAACTCGTCTCCTTACCGGCCAAAGATGAGCAGGCGCCGTTGAGCGACAACAAGAACATCAAGAAGATCGTCCGAAAATGGTCATCACTTACAAGGCGGCACGAAATCTTATTTGCTCTGCATGGGTATCGTACTTGATGCATAACAAGGGCAACTCCTTTTCTCTAGTATACGGCATGGGCGGTGCTCCCGTAGAAGTTGAGATTCCATCAATGAGAGTTCTCATGGAAACAAAGCTATCGAGGCTGAATGGTGTCAAAGCGGAATCGACCATGAACTTAATTGAAGAAAAGCGCTGACCGCTCGTGTCACGGACAACTCTATCAAAGAAGAATGAAAAAAGCTTTCGACAAAAGGTCCGACCTCGTGAATTCCGAGAAAGCGACCTCGTGCTTAAAAGATTCTGTCTTTTCAAAGCAGTTCGGGGCAAATGGACTCCTAATTACGAAGGCCCATACATCGTCAAAGAAGCTTCTCGGTGCTATGACTCTCACAACCATGGGCGGCGATGAACTCCGTATCCAGTGAATCTTGTGATCAAAAATACTTTGTCTAAAAACAAAAGAACATTTCGGTGAGTCGAAAACCGAAAAGGCGGCTTAGGCAAAAATGGCGTCTCGGTGGATTGAAAACACGAAAAGCGATCGAGGCAAAAATTAGAGACAATAAGCGAGAAAATATCGATAGATCGAAAACCGAAAAGGCGATCTAGGCAAAAACAAGGATACAAAAAAAAAATAGCTGCATCGGTCGTATTTTGTCCACATGAAGAATCTTCCATCAGGATCTTCAATCAACTCTTCTAAAGCCACAAAGCGATGGGAATTCAAAGTTGTTAGGGATAATAGCGGTTATTTGCTTTCAATGTAGCCTTTTCCCAATAAATTATCATTTCCAACTTTTGTAAATAGTTCATGGAATCACGCCTTTGGCTGATCACCATTCTATCAATAAATTTGAGCCTTGTGCCTTTGTTTGCAATTCTTGTTTATTCCGTTTTGCAAAATAACGCTTTTATTGTGAAAATCACTTTTTGAAACTAAAATGTTTTAAATGAATTTTTACTTCAAAATTTTGAAACAAAAGCAAAATTCTCCTTTGAAACTATGAACACGGAAATAACTTCAACCGTTTCTCCAAAAATGTTTCGATCCCCAGTGGAGTTGCCAACTGCTACAGCAATTTTCTCCTCGACGGAAATCTTCAAAGGACGATATTCTTATCCAAAAAGAATCCCCAATCAAGTTGCCAATGAAATGCTTTTCTCTGAAAGTGTAAAACATGCAACTCAAAATCTTCATCTAAATGTTGTTCGAGATGTAATGGTCCTTTTCCCCAAATATCTCTTTAGTGTCTTTGTCAAAGTAGTGTTAGCATACATATAACATTCATGACATTCATACATAATAGCATCATTCATTGCATTTTTGCATTCCTCGAAATGTTTGCTTCCATATCAACGATGTAAATCACACTTACTCATGTAAGTACAAGTTTATCGATGAGAGTCTCGCCAAATAGAAAAGATACATTTCTTTTTATCCCGGCGAATATCCCAAGCAGAAAATTTTCTTCTCTTCACCACATTCCCATGAGATCATTCCTCATTTGGAACAATGTCTTGATTATTGTTTCTTTTAGTTCATTCTGAATAGAACCTCGTCTCTAATCAACAAAGCAATAAGCAATAGTCTCATTATGCATTATTTTCATTCCTAAACTTGTCATAAAAGTTTGTTCTTCTCAACAAGGTCAAATCATGACCGTCGAGAAATTCCTCAGTGATTTGTCTTTACTGTCAAAAAAAAAAACACATGTTACGATCAAAAATGCCGCATCTCCTCAAAAGAGATCCTCGGCAAAATTGTATCCAAGAAAATAGAAGCTCATTTTGAGTTTTGTTTCTTTCAACTGTCTGTTATTCACAAAGTGAATACACAACAATTTTCTTAAAGTTTACCTTGTTATAGTTATCACTTGCGATAATTGGTAATATCTTTAAAGCTCATTCGTCTTTGTTTCCCTCTGCATTATTCACAAAGCTGAATATTCGGTAAATTTTCTCAAAAAGTTACCTTGTTATAGTTATCACTTCGATAATTGGTAACATCTTCAACATTCATTACCATAAACTATCACAAGGTGATAATTGGTAATATCATTTCACTTACCTTAAACATTGTCACAAGGTGACGGAAGGTAATCTCTGTTTCCAAAGCGAAACAAACATTCACAAATTTTCCCTACCATGCCATTTACGTGATGTCATCTGGGTGAAACTTTTTACAATCATTTTGCATCATCCGCATCTTTTGGTATCTTAGGTCCAAAATTTGCATACGATATTTAAGTATCTTTACACCTATCAAAGCGAAGATATTCATCTTCATCTCTCGAGTTAAAGAAACTTAAATAGGGCATCTATCATACCCCAATTTTTGACCTAATATACCACCATATTTGCATCATTTCATAACTAACGATTCGAGACAACATTAATCGGGTATAGCATTCACGAGTCAAAATTAGGGTTTCATCGATTTTCATCGATTCAAGAGCTAACCAATTAGGGTTTGAGTTTTTTCATCTCATTTGATCTATCTTGATCAAAATATCAACCTGATCATCAGATAACAAAATTCTCTCACAGATCAATCGAGGATCGACCAATTAGGGTTTTGATCGGGCAAGAGAATTCTCTGACTTTTTGAGCAGTGGATGACTTTTTTGGATAGAGATTGGTCATCATATCTTAGATATAACCTCTTGACCTAATTTCTGGATTCAAATCATCACAGAAGTTCACAGAATTCATCAGTCGTTTTCAGAAACATCTGATGAAATTTCATCTGCACAGAAAAGTCAAACTTTGACTTTTGGTCAAATTTTTAAAACAAAACTTTTTCAATCATCAAAATACTTCAAATGATCCATCATGATCATCAAAAATCAAAGAATTTGGAAAAGTCAACAAAAAGTCAAAATTTCTATAACTTAGAAAAATTTCTAAGTGTTGAAATTTCACATTTTTTCCAAACTTCAAGCTTTTTTTTCACCTAGTTCCAATTGGAATTTGAAAAAACTCAAAACATGAAAGTTGTAGATCATGGAAAAATCTTTCCAAAATGTCCAAGAACTTCAAAATCCATGGAGGCTAGCTATGTTTTTGAAATTGAAACCAAAGGTTCCATGAAACTTAAATTTCAAAGTTCACAACTTCAAATTATAGGTCATTTTTGTGTTTTCTCATTCAAACCACTTCTAACACTTGCCAAGTGAGTCATCAAACTGATAAATATCAGCCAAGAGTAATAATTGAAGATTGGATCAAATTGAGATTTTTACACATGGTGAAAAAGGAAGGTTCCTTTTACTTTCCAAAACTATCTTGCCCTTTAAGTCATCCTTGAATCACAAATGCCATGGACATTTGCCTAACATTTCAGAACTCTATTGCCTATAAATTGATCACAAATTCAAGAGAAATGCACACAAAGCATTGCAAGAATCATGCTTTCTCTTTCTTTCTTCAAAATCAAGAAACATGATAAACTTTTGAAAAACTTGCAATTTACAAAATCAATACACAAATCCATGCTTTCTTCTTTTCTTGAAAATCAAGCAATTAGTGCAAAGTTGAAATATAGCATTTTGAAAATTCAATGGAAACATGATGAAAATGGTGTCAACATGTTCCATGATCATTAACAAACTTGTTCAAACTTAAAAAACAAACTAAGCTGAAAATCCAATTCCATTTCCATTTTCAAAACTTTAAGTGACTTAGGAATCGAATTGCAAGTTTGCTTGATCAATTGTTGTTCTAATGATTCATACCTTCCATGAACATCATGGAGTTGATCTAAAACAAGAATAGTAATCTGTAACACCATTAACCCGATTTCGAGTTCTGTTTTGAGCTATATGCGAGTTGACTTGTGCGGATCGATTCAAGCAAGTTCAAAGCAAGCAGGCCATCTCTAAAGCATCCTCACATGCCGCTGGTACTCTAAGGATCAAGAAATCGCGACTGGAAGTGCTCTAGAACAGGTTTCGATCTCAACTTTTCCAGGTTAGAACACGAAATTGGTTCTCTTGATTCCTTGCACCATTTGAAAAAAACTCACGGCCAATTGTTTTCTGCACTCAACACGATCCTTAACCCTCAAAAAAATCAAACAATCATGAACCATGAATCATTTAATTTGAAAAAATCGTTTTAGGGTTCATACGTGTTCCTCTAATCAAAATCATTCTGGGCTTAATATAAATGAAATTAACAAGCATCTCCATGTTCGTGATGAGAAATCGATCAAGTTTGGCTTTTGTTTCGTTCAATTTGGTTGAGAAATAAGGATTTGAGCAAGAATTCGTGATTCTGAAAATCAAACACAAGCCCAGAAAATTCGCGCGTGTTCTTGATGTTCTTCAGTTTTCAAATTTTCAAATTAACCAATATAATATTAACGCGTGTTTTAATCCACTAACAACTCAAACGCGTTTGGCTCAGTGGTTCATGGCTTGCCTTTAAGGCTTTGTGACACGCGTATCACCTCATGGTCATGGGTTCAAAACCCAGCAAGACCATTCTTTTTACAAAGTTTTCAATTTTTCATGTTTTCTTCAAAACTTTCCAATACCATATCAACACGTGTGCTGGTCCACTAACATTTCAAATATGGCTCGGTTGGTCCTATGCTTGCTCTTAGTTCTTTTTGCCACGCGTCCCACTCAAAGGTCATGGGTTTCAAAACCCAAGACCATTTCCATTCTTTTTACAAAACTCTTCATATTTTCATATTTTTTCTTCAAACTTCAACAATTTTTTTAACCAATCAAAACTTCTCATTTTGAGATGATTTTTTGCACACTTGTCATTTAATATATATATTTTATGATTATGTCAAAAAAATCCAAAAATATTTTCATATGATTAAATTTTAATCGAGGCAGCAGCGTTACGAATTTTCAAACCTCCTAAAGGTGAATTTTTCAAGTTTTCGACTTCGATTTTTCAAAACCTTTCACAAATCAACTTAACATTTCAAACCATTCTCAAAAACATTTTCAAATCATTTTTCAAAACATTTCATCAAACTTGCATCTTTTTACCATGATCGATCCAATTCAAACGATAAAACTGACTTCGTCTTCTCTCGAATTTCTCGATCGATCATGGGCCTCCCTCACGGTGTAAGTCCCAAAACATTCTTTTTATGTATATATTTCTTTATACATATTCATTTCTTTATGTACAATTTTCATCTGTACATATCTGAGACAAACTTTCTTCCGTTTGTTCTTTACACTAAACACCATTGGTATTGAAAGGACATTATTCACAGCAAGCGCTTTCAAATCAATGGGCCTCCATCTTGATGTAAGTCCCATAACATTCTTTTGTACATAATATTTCCTGTACATATCAAACTTTCATCAAACA
>CM038796.1:178325648-178376040 GCA_021764765.1 Vicia sativa | reverse complement strand
GAAAAATTTGAATAAATCCATTGATGAAATTCCAGATAATTTGTTGAAATGAAGTAAGTGAATAAGTCATTCGAAAAATCTTGATGAAAATGTGAAAAAGTGATATAAGTCTTAAGAAAATCCGTGAAATTTTGATAAGATGAAATATGAATCTTAACATAATTTGATGAAATTTGAAGTGAATATAAATCTTTAGAGAATTTGATGGAAATTTGAAGTAAATATAAATCTTAAAAAAATTTGAATGAAATAATCGATGAATATAAGTTTTAAAATCTCAGAAATCATGAATATAAATTCAGATAATCTGAAAAAATTGAAGGAATATAAGTCTAAAATCGTAAAATGTAGTGAAATTGAAGTGAAGTGGAAATCTTAAGATAATCTTGAAGAAATTTGAAGTAAGTATAAGACTTTCGTGAAATCTTGTGGAAATTCAAGTTAATATAAGTCTTCAAAAATCTGTAAAATTGAAGTGAAGAGAAATCTTAAGATAATTTGAAGAATTTAAAGTTAGTATAATTTTAAGAAAACTGTGAAATTTAAAGTAATATAAACTTCAAAAATCCGATAAATATTGAAGTGAATATAAGTCTTAAGAAAATTTGAGGAATCAATACATAGAAATCTTAAAAATTTGATGTGAATATAAGTCTTAGTGAAATATAATTAAAAAATATGGTGAAATTGAAGTGAATATAAGTCTTTAAATCCGTGAAATTGTAAGAATATAAATCTTAAGATAATCAAGGAAATTAAAAAGTGAATATAAGTCTTCGTAAAATCAAGGAATTTGAAGTGAATATAAGTCTTCAAGAAATCTGAATAAAATTTGAAGAATATAAGTCTTCAGAATATCTGGTGAAAAATAAAAGTGAATATAAGTCTTCTAAAATCGGTGAAAATTGAAGTGGAAATATGAATCTTAAGATAATCTGATGAAACTCATGAATATATAAATCTTAAGAGAATTTGATGAAATTTAAGTGAAATGAAAAATCTTAAAATTTTTGATGAAATATGTATTGAATATAAGTCTTAAGAAAATCTGTAAAATTAGCGAATAAGTGTTCTGAAATGAAGAAAATTTGAAGTAGTATAAGTCTTCGTAAAAATCATGAAATTTAAGTGAATATAAGTTCTCGTAAACTGATGAATATTGAAGTAAGCATAAGTCTTAAGATAATCTGATTAAATTTGAAGTGAATATAAGTCTTTAGAAAATGGTGAAATTTGAAGTGAATAATATAAGTCTTCAAATCTAGAAAATTAGTAATGTTAAAGTGTTAAGAATATCCGTGAAAATGAATCAAACATGTATCTTAAGATAATATGAGATGAAATTTGAAGGGAATATAATTTATTAAGAAAATTTGATGAAATTTGAAGTGAAATATAAATCTTAAAAAAATTTGATGAAATTTAAGTGAATATTAAGTCTTCAAAAATCGATGAATTTAAAGTGAATATAAGTTCGTAAAAGCGGTGAAAAATCAAGTGAATATAAACCTCGTAAAATCATGAAAATTGTAGTGAATATAACTTAAATTAATCATGAAATTTGAAGTGAATATAAGTCTTCGTAAAATCATGAAATTTGAAGTGATATAAGTTCATAAAATCTCGTGAAATCAAGTGAAGATGAATCTTAAGAGATAATTTGATGAAATTGAAGTAATATAAAATCTCGTAAATCTTGTGAAAATTGAAAGATAAAAGTCTTTAGAAAATCTGAAAATTTAGTGAACATGAATCTTAAGATAATCTGATGAAATTTAAGTGAATATAAATCATAAGAAAATTTGATGAAATTTAAAGTAAATATAAATCTTAAAATTTTTTGATGAAATATAAAATGAATATAAGTGTTTAGAAAATCAGTGAAATCAAGTGAATATAAATCTTAAGATAATCAATGAGAATTGAAGTGAATATAAGTCTTCTAAAATGTGGTGAATACACAAAATATAACTCGCTAAATCTTCAATACAATTTGTAGGTCCAGAAGTTGGTAGGGTGGAATTTATTCTATTATAGAAGTTAATATGTAACTTCATTGGTCCCATTAATAGCTAGGGTTCATTTAATTAATCCAAAGACTTGGTCTTTTAACAACCAATTTAGGTTAACTAAGATTAATCAATTAGCCATGAGCATGTAATCTAATAAATATAAAAAACATAATAAACAACAACAAACTTCCCTAAACTCAGAAAATGCATTCGGTAATAAGAATGTCATACGTAATGTCATAACATCGGTTATGACATCACCATCTTCATAGAATTCCAAAGACAAAGATTTGTTTCAGCTCGAATGTAATTAAACATCCTTGTGTAGGATTTATCTTCAACTCAATGTCATGACATCTATCAAGACATTGTCATCCTAGTTTTACCAAAATTAATGCCAAACATAGAAGCACTTACAAACTCCCCATATGTTTTGGCTAAAACAAACTAAGTTATCGTAGTACCGATGCAAAATAGAAATAGTAACTAGTTAACTGGCTTAAAACCAGATCCTAGAAGATAAATTTACCCATAGGTTTTCATACAATTGCCCCAATTGCCCATATATTCTCCATAATTTTTCATACAATTGCCCCAATTGCCCACATCTACTTCTCCCCTTTTAGCCTTAAAGGGCCAAAGGAACCAAGATAAATGCCCCAACATTCATCATATATAAAAAGTACCATCATAGTTAAAGATTACACCTGTCAAAATAGTACAATTATCCAAGAAATAGAATAAAGAAGTAGCAGAGCAAAGTTAACAACAAAACAAAAAACAAGTAATCAACAAGCAACAGGACTACAGCTCAAGTGCTTTCTTCTCCTGAAGAAACACTATGAAAAGAAGCATCTTCAGAACTTCCTTCAAAGACCACCATCCTAACATCATCAAGATCATTATCAGATCACCATCACCAACAACCTTCATCCTCAACCTCTGTGTCTTGCTCCTTTCAAGTTGAGAGATGTTCTTTCAAGGTTTTGCTTTCTTGCTTCAAGCTCCTTGTGTTGCTTTCAAAGATGCTATGATAGTTGCCTTCTGGGAATTTGCCTTGACATTGGATGTCTCAGCAGATGTCATGACAATGTCTGGGATATGTCTTCCTTGAAAGAGCTTGTAATGAAATCCAAGTGCAGGGGCTCTTTTGCAAATTGTATCTCTATCAACAAGAATATCAGGATACTGATCCATTATAATTCCACACAGGAGGGAGGGAAAGGCTATTTGGTCCTTTTATTGCATATCTTTCAGCATGTTTGAGGGTTTGCTAAAAAATGTAGGTTCCATAATCAAATTTTGCTTGAGTACCCACTCAGAATATGAATCACTTGTCCAACAGGAGATGGTTGACTTGTGATTTGTTGGAACCCAATTAGCAGCACCTATTTTGTGCAAGATGGCAAATTTGACACTCAGTTTGCTGGTTGTGAGTTTTCCCTTCAGAGGCCAATGCTTCACTTGCTTAGTAGTGATTGTTTGACAGATTTGGTTATCAGTTTCCTCAAGCTTAGGCTGAGCATCATCTGATCTCCCCAAGAATCTGTTGATCACACTTGGAGAGAACTTCACTTTTCTCCCCCTTACATACACAGTCTTAAAATCTGATGACCTACCATCAGCACAACCACTTGACAAGTTCACAATGAACTCCTTCACCAGCACATCATAACAGTTTGAAAAACTCACAACAGTCTTGATTAAACCAGCCTCTTTGATCAGATCAATAACCTCCTTGCACTCAAGGGCATTCTTATTCAGCTCCCTTTCCAGAGCAATCCTTTTCAAGCACACATATTTATCCGCCAAAGATTCTCGGGGTGATGGAAGGAGATACATTATTGCCACTTCGGGCACTTTGGGCGGTTCAAAAGTTGGCTTTTCCTTGGATGAATGTCCGAGACATTCACCTCAACATCAAACTGAGTCTTGATGACTCAAGGTTCGTGTTCCTCTTCTTCACAATTGGTGTTCTCTTGGTTCAGAGCCACCACCAACAGTCTTCACCCTACTCTTCCTTGTAGAGGTCCAACCGTGTTGTCCTTTTCAATTTTATACACATCTTCAAAGAACCTTTCTTTGATGTGACTGAGAGGCGTACTGCTTCCCTTCCTTCTCATCATCTCTTAGAAATGCTTGGATTGACATTGGCAATGAGGTCACGTCCAGAATTCTTTATCCAAGTCAATGATAGGGGGTTCCACAATATTTTCAGAATCTTTAACTGGATATTTTTCCAGGTTATCACCAATTGGCTTCTCTGGAGTTTCTTCTAGAATACTATCAGAGATATACTCAGCTGGATTCACAGGGGACTTATCAGCAACACACTTTTATGAGGATTCTTCAAGAATTCCATCAGAAATATCATCTTCACTAACCACATGAGGATCCATAGTGGTATCATCAACACAAACTTTAGGGTTGTTATCAGAAGTATCAACATTACACTTCACAGGGGAATCAACAGAGGGTTCAGTAACAAGATCCACAGGGGTTTTCTTGACTTGATCATCAGATGTCTTGACATTCTCAGTGACATCTGGATCAGCTTCTAAACTAGGGCTAGCAGATTTTTGGTTTAGAGGACAAAACCTTGCACAGTAGTTTTCATCAAGATCCTGGTTACTATCATAGCAATTGCTTCATGGACATACCTAGAACCTTCTTTGTTTGCTATTTCAGGAGGAACAGAGGAAGATGGTTCAGAGGTCTTACCAGAAGGAGATGCTTGTGACCTTCGTGCATTCCTGGTGCGAAGTTTCTTGACCTTCTCAGGATCAGTTGCCATTGTACGCTGTGGGGTAACCTTCAGTGCTTTAACCTGCATGGCTTCAGCATTTGCCCTAAGCTCAGACATGGTGGGAGATGAAGAGCCAGAATCTTGAGATGATGAGGAGGACGAGGATGTGTTCTGAGACATCTGAGGAAGGCAAGAAAAATATCATAGAGAGTTTGAGAGCTTTTGTTGATGAAATGGCAAGAGAGACTTTCAAAAGAAGAAACTGAAATATATATATGCCTCTTCCTATTCTTGGACTTTTGAAAAACAAGAGGAAAATAATTAATTACTCCACTTAGAATTAAATGAAATAAAAAGTCTCTTCCATTCCTTGTTGTGAGCAATTTTAATTGCTACAATTCCTCATATTGGCAAATACCCAGCTTGCCCCTTAAATTCTCAAACCGACTAGCATCAGAGCTTTAGTAAAATGTCATCCGATTGAAGTTCAAAGTGGCTACATGCTCCAATTTAATCACTTTCTCTTCCACAAGGTCTCCGATAGGTGATGTCTAATGTCAATGTGCTTAGTCCTAATGTGTTGTATAGGATTTTTGAAATATTAATAGCACTCAGGTTGTCACAGACAATGTCATGACATCCGTGACATTGTACTCAGTCAGCATCTACTTCCATCCGGACCATCTCGAGAACAACCGCCTACCACTATGTATTCAAACCTCACAGGTGGACAAAGACATACGCTTTGTTTCTGTGAACCAAGAACAAGATTGTTTCAAGAAGAAGCATCCCAGAAGTGCTTTTTCTATCATCGGCACTACCAGCCCAATCAAGATCACAATAGCCGATTGCAGTTGGTTGGCATTTGCGGAAAGGCATATATTACCGTGTTCCACGGCATATGTATTTTTTCATTGATTGATGGGATGGCTTTTGTGTTGGTATAATAGTAATGTTGTTTATATACAATAAGCTTCCTATTATGCTTTATGCTTTGATCAACATTTTCTCCACTTGTGTCTTTGGACAACTTTAAATGAGTAGGAGTAGGAGTTTTTATGGATGGTATTTATTTCTTGACAATATTCCTTGCATACTTGTTTTGTGGAAATAATGTGAGTCTTTCATTGTGTGTGGATAAGAAAGTAAGTCAATTCTCCCATGAGGCTCATTTCAAACTCAACTTGCATTTGGTTGGCAAAATGTCTCACCATTGTGTTTGATATTCCTCAAATACTATGTCATCAACATAAATTTGAGCTACCATTATCTTTTTCTCATTTTGATGTTAGGGTTTTATCAAGGCTTTTTCCTATTCTTTTTGCTGTTAGTGAATTTTGTCATTATAAGCCAGAGCTTGCTTTAGACCTATAGGGTTTTCTCACCTTGTAGACATGATCGTGAAAATTTGGATTCCACAAATTTTAGTTGTTTTACATACCTTTTGTTTGCCATTTAGAAGGTATTCACATCCATCTAAAACAATTTGAATTTTGAATGCCAGAATTTCTGTAATAGCTTGATGATTTTGCCTAGCACAGGAGTAAAAGTCTCATCAAAATATCCTTTCACTTGAGTGTATTCCACAGCAACAAGTTTTTGCTTTGGGACAAATTTTTCTGGATGTATTGTTTAGATCCACTTTGTGCCAATGATGTTGTTTTTCTTTGGTCTAGAACTAACTCCCCACTTCATGTTTTAAATTGTTCAATTCATTCTGCATTTTCTCCAAGAGTTTATCGGTTAGAGTTATTTGACATTCTTTGCTCAATCTTGACATAAAACAAGAGTTTGAGACAATTTTCTGGATCTTGTAATGATACCATGTTAGGATCTCCAATGATGAGTTCCTTTGGATGATTTTTTCATTTCGATGGAAGGATTTTTGTTAGCTTTTTCTGTTTTATTGTTTTGAAGACATTGGTAGATGTTCTCAAAACAATGTCTCAACATTCATATGGGACATTGTTTTCGAGTGATCATCAATATACATTATTTATCATAACTTAAGAATGGAGTGAATACTCTATATGTTTTGTAGAGTATTTAAAAATGTTCACTTTTAGTCCATTTTTTTGATTATTTTAATATAACATTTGCTACCAAAAACATGGAAATTTTCATGTAGGTTTTCTTCTTCCATATTTCATATAGTGGAAGATGTTCATTTTGTTAACATAGCAGGTTGTATTCATGTTTACCCAAAATGAAGGAAGTTTAGCATGAATTGCTGCGTATTTCTCAGATAGTTTTATTTTTTTCCACAACTCCATTTTGTTGAGGAGTTATAGAGAAGAGAACTCATGATTGGATTTCTTTGAGGAATGAATTCATCAAACTTGTTGTTTCAAATTCCTTTCCATGATCACTTCTTATTTACAATGTCCTTTTTTTGAAGTCTTTTGCATAATTCTTTAAAGACATCAAACACATTCATTTTTTGATGAAGTTTATCTAGGTAAATGGAGAAATCATCCACAATAACATAACATCTTTTTTTCACCAAGAGCAACTTTATAGTTTTACAAATCCATGTGTATAGTCCAAAGATGGGGTGGTCGATGTTGACATTGGATGTGACATTCTTTTGCTTTCTCCTCGGACATTTCTACAACTTTTCCCTTCATGTTTTGGGCTTTATGTCTCTGAGTGGTGATTTTTGGCCTTTGCATGTGCTGGCTGCCAAGTGGGCCATTTTTTTTCCTTGCCGTAGAAACACAAAGAGTTGGTGCCGTATTTCTTGGCTTTTTGTCCTGATGAGCTTTGCATTTGGCTTGTTTTTTTGCTGAAGGCATTTAGCTGGTGAAGTTGATTTTAGCCTTGGTGGTTGATGCTTATGATAGGTGAGTTAGTGCGGGGTTTTTGCTGTAAATAGCTTGGCGTTTGGGCCTCTCGTGGTTCTTCAATACCTTTGAGCTTTTTTGGCCAAATGTGTGAATGTGGCCACGGTTTTAGTGTTTTTGATTTCGGGGTGTTTTGCGTAAATGGGTGGTGTGTGAGTATCAAAGCGGTAGCGGGCTTGCTGGCCGTAGGTACCTTGTTGTTTTAGGTGCATGGGATAGGATATTTGTAGTTTGCGGTGGCGTGTTTACTTGGCATTTTGACATTTCTTTTTTTTTTTCATGTTTTTGATCTTGATGTTGAACCCAATGTCGTGATGGCCTTTGACGCTTGGTTTGCTTTTCCTTGTTATCTAGCTTTTTGCATCCATGGTAGCTAGAAGTATTTCAGCTGCCATGTTGCATATCGCTTGACATGATGTTGGTGCCTGTTTTTTCTTGTCACCAAAGGTTTTTTTTTGCAGCCATTTGCCAGCAAGTGGCTTCTCGCATTTTGCCTCAAGCTGGGTGATCCAACTTGCAGGGCATTGCATGTCAGCATTTTTTGACAAGTTTGGAGTTACTAATTTGCTGGAGGTGACTTATAGTAGTAGTGCCTTCTTCCTTCAGCCTGGCATTTTCAGCTTACTTGATGCCTTTTTTTGCTTTTTGCCACATGGCTACTACGGCGGGTCATGCAGCAGTTTCAAATGGCTTGGCATACTGGGCTGGCTGCAGGCAAATGGCTGTTTGGATGCTTCTTCTCGGTGCCGCCACGTGACAGTGACGCCTTTCTTTTTTGTGATAGCCTGGGCTGCATGCCCGTTTTCACAACCATGACTACGATTTCTTGACTTTGAGCTGGATTTTGCTGGCTGGCAAGATTTCATGCTAATGTCGGATGGATATTTTGACATTGGACCTTGACTTGGGATCATTCTCTTGAGTTTGTTGAGCTGGGTTTCATAGCTAGCCAGATATCTCTTCATCATCCTTTTGCATTCTCTCAGCTGGGATACAGTGCTATGCTCTTGTTCTTCTGCCAATTTTCATTATTTCCATCTCAAATGCTCTGAAGAGATTCAACAAGTTTCTCAACCTCCAAGGTGCGATATATTGAGCTTTCTATAGCAGGTCACTTTCATTGCAATTTTTAGCGATCTTTTTTTTTTTTTTCGATGATCTTTTCTCCTGAGTGCTTAGTGTGTTGGCAATCTCAAGATATTCATGTGAAACTGGAATGGTCTCATCTTCCTTCATCTTCCTCAAATTTGGTAGAGCATCTGAAGTCTTGACCTTGGATGTCCTCATGAGTAGTTTTGAGAGTGTCCCAAACATCTCTCAGCCTTGATGTACTAGTCCGGAGATGTCAATTCCATTGAATAAGGTATTCAATGCTTTAGAGTTGCTGCTGCTTCTTCTTTGCTCCATTCTTCCTCGTGTTTGCAAGTAGTCCCATCTTTCAAGCTTGGTGGGATGTTTCCATCCTTTCAGCCTCCAAGCTTTAATATACATGATCTCAAAGCAACCACGAGGTTTCAAGAATCATAATTAGATCCATCCAAGATGGGTGGTCTACCTCCAAATCCTCCTTCCTTATCCATAACGTAAACTATTATCCCTAGATCTCACCTTAAATAGAGGTGCCCGATGTTGCCCTAGATTAAATGCTAGTAGAATGTTATGACACAAGATCTCGACACTGCACAATTCACACAAAAATTAAAACAGAAGAAAGAACACAATAAATTGTTTACCCGCTCAAAGGTGTAACTACACCTACATCCTACCAAGCCAAGGAGGAAATTCACTATTAGTAGAATTAATTCAGAATAAACCAACCAGCTTTATTCCTTCACTTAAAACCTCACCCAATGCAACTTTAATCTAAGTCCTACTTAGACCGAGTTCCACTCACTCCCCTCAATCACAAAAGGATATCAACCTATTGATTAATTGAATTGTGAAGACACTCTTCAATAAACAAACTTGATCTTGCTTCAAAGCTTTAATCAAGATACACAACACCGTGCTTCAAAGCTTTGAGTGATAAACAACCCTTACAACTAAATCCTAGTCCAAGGCACTTATCAATTGATAATTGCTTGGCTCACAAGAGTAACTAGAACTACAAAAACAAACCTGCTAAATCTTCAATATAGTCCAGAAGAAAGCAGAGTAAGGGTTCTATTCCTATTATAGAAGCAATGTAACTTCTTTTGGGCTTCCATAATAATAGCTAGGTTCACTTAATTAATCCTAAAGACTTGGTCTTTTAACCAATTTAGGTTTAACTAAGATTAACCAATTAGCCACGTGAGCATGTAATCTAATAAAATAAAACATAATAAAACAGCTCAACAAACTTCCCGAAAACTCTCAGAAAATGATTCGCAGAACAAGAATGTCATACGTAATGTCATAACATCTGCTATGACATCACCAATCTTCTCGTAATTCCAAGACAAGATTTGCTTCCAGTTCTGAGTTGTACTTAAACATCCTTCTTATGTAGGATTTATCTTCAACTTTGAATGTCATGACATCTATCAAGACATTGTCATATCCTAGTTTAACCAAAAATTAATGCCAACATAAAAGCACTTACAAATATAATCTTCAAAAAATCTGATGAAGTTTGAAGAAAATATAAGTGTTCAGAAAATTTGGAGAAAATTGAAGAGAATATTTGAAGTGAACATAAATCTTAAGATAATTTGATTAAATTTAAAGTGAATATAAGTCTTTAGAAAATCTAATGAAATTTAAAGTGAATACAAGTCTTTAGAATCTGATAAAATTTGAAGTGAATATAAGTCTTCAGAAAATCTGGTGAAAATGGAAGTGAATACAAGTCTTCGAAAATAAGATTAAATTTGAAGTGAATATAAGTCACAAAAATTTGAAGTAAAATTGAAATGAATATATGTCTTTAGAAAACTGATAGAAATTTAAATGAACATAAATCTTATGATAATTTTATGAAATTTGAAGTGAATATAAGTTTTCAGAAAATACGATGAAATTTGAAGTGAATATAAGACTTCAGAAAATCTGATGAAATTTGACGTGAATATAAGTCTTCAGAAAATCTGATGAAATTTAAAGTGAACAAAAATCTTAAGATAATCTGATGAAATTTGAAGTGAATTTAAGTCTTTAGGAAATTTGATGAAATTTGAAGTGAATATAAGTCTTCAGAAAATCTAATGAAATTTTAAGTGAATATAAGTTTTCAAAAAATAAGGTTAAAATTAAAGTGAATATAAGTCTTCGGAAAATCTGATGAAATTTGAAGTGAATATAAATCTTAAGATAATCTGATGAAATTTAAAGTGATTACATGTCTTCAAAAAATCTGATGAAATTTGAAGTGAATATAAGTCTTCAGAAAATCTGGGGAAAATTAAAGTGAACATAAATCCTAAGATAATCTAATAAAATTTGAAGTCAATATATGTCTTAACAAAATCTGGTGAAAATTGATGTGAGTATAATCTTCAAACAATCTAGTGAAAATTGAAGTGAACATAAATCTTAAGATAATCTGATGAAATTGGAAGTGAATATAAGTCTCAGAAAATTTGATGAAACTTGAAGTGAATATATGTTAGTGTTTTAAGTTGGCATTAATTTTCGTGAAAACTAGGCTATAGCAATGTCATGATAAATGTCATGACATTCAGATTGAAGATAAATCCTACTTGCTAAGGATGTTTGAAGTACAACTCGTAATCGAAGCTAAAAGTCAGGCTGGAAATTGCAGATAGTCTAATGTCATAAGATGTTATGACATTCAGGTGACATTCTGCGTAACTGCTTTTCTTGAGATTTTTCGTGAAGTTTATCGAATGCTATATTATGTTTTTCGTTATTAGAATGCATGTCTCACGTTGCTAGGTTAATCTTAGTTAAACCTAAATTGGTTGTTGAAAAGACCATGTTTTTAGGATTAAATTAGTGAACCCTAGCTATCTTTATGGAAGCCCAAAACCGAAGTTTCGTGGATCGCTTCTATAAAAGGAATTCAACCCTTATACCGCAGTCATACCTTCTATATCCGTGAGTATTAATAAGCTGTATTTTGTGTAATTGTAGTATCTCTTGTGAGCCAAGCAACTATCAATTGATAAGTGCATCGACTAGGATTTGTTTGTAAGGGTAGTTTATCACCAAAGGTTTGAAGCAGTGTTTGTCTCTTGATTGAAAGCTTGCGAGATCAAGATAGTTTATTAAAGTGTGTCTTCACAACCAATTAATCAATAGGTTGATATCACGCCATGAGGGGAGGGAGAGGAACTCGTGTCTAAGTAGGACTTAGATTGAAGTTGCATTGGGTAGGTTTTAAGTGAAGGAGATAAACCGTTGGTTTATTCCTCGAATTAATTCTACTAATAGTAAATTTCCTCCCATCCCCTAGATGATGTAGTTAGACACGAACTGGTAAACAAATTATTCTGTCTTTCCGCTTAAATTTATTGTGTGAATTGTTAACAGAGTGTCGACAGGTGTCATAACATTCTCGTGATATCACGATCCGCTGCTGTGAATTTCAATTGCATCGAGGTGCACCTCGCCCGCTATTTCCGGGTGAGATCTAGGGATAATTCCGCGAATGGATAAAGAAGGAGGATTTGAGGTAGACCACCCATTCTCGATGGTCTAATTATGATGAACCTATGGTCGCTTTCTTAGATCAATGGATATTAAAGCTTGAGAGCCAAAGGATGGAAACATCCCACCAAGCTTGAGAAAGATGGACTCCGTTTGAAACCCGAGGAGGAATGGAGCAAAAGAGGAGGAGCTAGCCGGGAACTCTAAAGCATTGAATGCCCTATTCAATGGTATTGAAAATATCTTCGACCGTCCATCAATGTGAGCCAAGGATGTTTGGGACACCTCAAACTACTCACGAGGGACATCCAAGGTGAAGATGTCAAGACTTCAGATGCTCACTACCAAATTTGAGAATTTGAAGATGAAAGAAGATGAGACTATTCATGAATTTCACATGAATATTTGGAGATTGCCAACGCCTTAGAGCACTGGTGAAAAGATGTCAAGAAAAGTCGTGAGAAAGATTCTCGATCCTTGCCTAAAAGGTTTGCAATGAAAGTGACTACAATAGAGGAGGCTCGTGACACGAGCACCTAGAAGAACTTATAGGATCTCTTATGACTTTGAGACGGAATCAGAACTGTTGACAAAAGAACAAGAGCATAGCACTTGTATCTAATAATCAAGAAGGATGCAAGGTGAAAGATGAAGAGAAGATATCCGGCTATAGCCATGCTTAAAGATGCCAATAAACTCATCAAGAGGATGATCCAAAGTCAAGGTCAAATGTCAAGGACATTTCATCTCGACATCGCAGATCTTATGACTCCAAAGCAGAAGATCCAAGTCGAGGAAAAGGAAGTCAAGGCAAGAATCCAATGTCATGGTTGTGAGGGATATGGACATATTAGAGTCGAATGTCCCACCTTCTAAAGAAACAAAAGAAAGGAATGGTTGTCACTGGTCCGATGGTGATTCGAAGTGAACTGAGGAAGGAGCCAAACTTGTCAACGCCTCTCCGAGTGTACAATTCGATATGGATTCTAGTGATGAGGAAGTGACATTTAATGAGCTGATGAAACCCTGAACGGTATAAAATGGTGAAGTATGTCAAATGAGAAACCGTAAAATGCCGATCGAAGTCGGTCGAGAATGTGAAGTGAGGTCGAGAAAAGGAAAACACCACTATAAATCACCTCAATGATATTATAATGTTGAACTCCAAACTTGATCAGATGTCTAAATCACAAAATGTTGACATCCGGTTCTGATAAGTTGGAAGAAATTCTTCACTGACAAAATGCGTGAAATAAGCATGGTCTAGGATATGTGGTCAAAGAAACCCGTTGGTGACATTGAAGAAGAGACATGGGAAACCAATGTCAAAACAATTGTCACAACATAAGACAGAAATGTCCGCCCGTGGTATGTGTCGCAAAGATATTTGCTAACAATCGAGAGGAACAAACCCGACAAGTCAATGGCAAAGAAGATGTCACAATCGCAAAACAGAAATAGGTCCGCCGTGATATGTGGAGGCTAAGAAATTTGTTAAAAGGAAGAACAGACCTAATAAACCAATGTCAAAACAGATGTCACAACATTGGGTTCAACATCAAAATCATAGAAACATGAACAAAAAGTTTCAAAGATGGAGATGTCATTATTGTGGAAGGTTTGGTCACATGAAATCTTTTTGCTACGGGGTACATGGATATCCTAATCAAGGTTCTTATGTGAAGCCTAAAACCAACAGGGTTTCATACACTCAACTGTGGAAGAAAAAGACTGTAGCTCGTAGCTCACACCTCACTTAGAGTGTCTGCCAAGAAAGATTGGTACTTTGACAGTGGATGTTCTAAACACATGACTGGAGACAGGAATCTTCTTAATAATGTTAAACCTCATTCTACCAGATTTTTTACTTTTGGAGATGGAGCTAAAGGAGAAATCAAAGGTGTTGAACTCAAACCTGTCCGGAGTTCCAAACCGAATGGAGTATCATTGGTAAAAGGTTTGATCGCTAATCTATTAGCATAAGTCGCCTATGTGATATGGGATTCACAACAACTTCACTAAGTCCGAATGTCTTATAATCAATGATGATCAAGAAGTGATTATGAGAGGAGTCGATCAAAGGACAACCGCTATACATGTGGAATTGAGAACACCACTTTGTCTTCGTGTGTTCCTACATAAAGATGAAGAGGAAGTAAAGTTGTGGCACCAAGAACTTGGTCATTTACACTTCAGAGGAATGAAAAGGATCAGTCCCATAGAGGGAGTCAGAAGGATACCAAGATTTCACATGGATAAAGGGAGAATCTGTGGTAAGTATAAGGTCGACAAACCAAGATGTCACACTCAATGTCTATACATCCGATCACCCCTAAAGCATCAAGCAAATTACTAGATCCGCATGAAAGGCTAACCAAGCATCCTACTGTCAAAGGATACAGGAGAGGAGTCTTGGAAGAAACCCTCTTTGTCATAGGAGGAAAGATCATGGTGCTTCAAACTTATGTTGATAACATAGTTTTTGGAGGAACACCTGACACAATTGTAAGACATTTTGACAACCAAATGCAAGTCAACTGGATGAGCCTCATTGGAGAGTTGATTCATTTTCTTGGACTGCAAGTCTCATAGATGGAAGACTCAACACTTCTCCCACACAGCAAGTGTGCAAGGAATTTTGTCAAGAAATTTGGGATGAAGAATGGGTGCTTTAAAAGGACTCCTGCTCTCACACATTTGAAGTTGTCCAAGAAAACAAGTGGAGAGAGTGTTGATCAAAGCTTGTGTAAAAGGTCTTTTGATGAATGTGTCTTCTTGAGAAACAATCTTATTCCTTGATCAAGAAAAGCAAAACTGTGTGTCCTATACAATGTTGAAGTCGAATACATAGCAATGATAGCAATTACTCTAAGATGATCCGATGAAGCAAATACCGATCGAATGTCATACTGTGATGTCATGACACCGATCGTGACATTGCACCGAGGCTAGTCAATTTAAGACTTTAAGGACAAATTGGGTATTTGTCAACTGAGGAGTCAGAGCAATTAATCGTGCTTACAACAAGGGATGAAAGGGACTTTTTATTTCAATTATTTATAAGTGGGTTATTCAAGTATTTTCATCCTTATTTTAAAAGGTCCAAGAATAGGAAGAGACACCCTCATAATAGTTTCTTCATTTGAAAGTAGTATCACTCTTTCTTCACCCAAAAGAAACTCTAAAACCTCTCGCCATTTTCGCTCTCATTCTCTCGAAAACCATCAATAAAAATGTCTTCATTATCCTCATCATCTCAAGAATCAGATCTTCATCTCCATCCATGGTCAAGTTAGGCAAATGCTAAAGCCATGCAAACTGAAGCACTAATGGTTACTCCACCGGCAATGGCCACCGACCGTAAAAGAGTCAAGAAATTACGACTAGGAATGCAAGAAAGTCTTAAGCATCTCCTCCTCGTAAGACTTATGTACCATCCTCTCTGCCTCCCCGTAAATAGCGAACAGAGAGGGGTCTAGGTCTGTACATATAGCCATTGCTAGATTAGTAACCAGGATCCTAAACGAAGACCAATATGTACCTGGAGTTTCAGTTTCCCTAAACTATAAGTCTGCTAGCCCTAGTTTAGCTTGATCCAGATGTCACCGAGAATGGAGACATCCGGTGATCATGATGCTCCCCGTCAAGAATAATGTGGATCCTTCAGTTAAAAATTCTGAAGTATGCATTGATGATGTTTGTAATGAAACCTCTGCCGATAAGGAAGATGTGATTTCAGATAGTATTCTTGAGGAATCCCCAGCAAAATGTGCCTCTGATAAAGTCCCTGCAGACTATATTTCTGACAGTATTCTTGAGGAATCACCAGCAAAGTGTGCCCCGATAAAACCTCTCACGACTACATTTCCGACAAGATCTTAGAAGAGTTCCTACTCAAGGGTCTGGTCATTTAACCGAACCTCCAGTCATTGAATTGGATGAAGTGTTCTCAGACAATGACCTCATTGCAAATGTCAATCCAAGCATTGCAAAGAGGATGATGAAAAGGAAGGGAAAACAGTCGCCCCATAGAGCCATGCTAAAGAAAAGTGTTTCAAGATGTGCAAGGTGAGAAGTATTCCAATCGGACCTCTACTAAGAGATGTAGAGTAAAAACTATTGGTGGTGACTCTAGAACAAAGAGAACACCAATTGTGAAAAAGAGGAAAGAACCTGAATCCTCAGAGTCAGATCAAGACTCTGATTTTGATGCTAAGGAGAATGTCACGTATTCATCCCGTAAAGAAGCAAACTCTTGGAAAATTGTCCATAGTCCCTGAAGTGGCAATTGACAACATTTCCTTCCACCACCCTGAGAGTGCTAGCAGGTGGAAATATGTATGTTTGAAAAGAATTGCTCTAGAAAGGGAATTGAACTGAAGTGCCCTTGAATGCAAGGATGTTATGGACCTGATCAAGGAAGTCACCGATGAAAATCGTGGTCAAGTTTTCTAATTGTTATGATGTTTTGGTGAAGGAGTTCATGTGAACCGATATGGTTGGCTGATGGAAGATCAGCAGATTTCAAGACTATGTTTGTTAGAGGAAGAAAAGTGAAGTTTTCCCCAAGTGTAATCAACAAGTATTTGGGGAGATCAGATGATGCTCAACCTGAGCTTGAAGAAACTGATAATCAAGTGTACTAAACAATTATCGCCAAGTAAAACATTGGCCTTTGAAGGAAAACTTATCGCTAGAAAATCGAGTGTCAAATTTGCTATTCTCAGACAAGATAAAAGCTAACTGGTTCCTACAAACCACAAGTCAACCATCTCCATTGGTCTGGCAGTTCATTTTGCTGTTGGAACAAAAGCAAAGTTTGATTATGGAACCTACATTTTGAGCAAACCTTAAAACATGTCGATGCTATATAAAGGACCAATAGCCTTTCCCTCCCTCTTGTGTGGTATTATAACCGATCAATAATTCGACATTCGTTAATAGAGATTCAAGGTGTAAAAGAGCTCCCGCCTTGGTTTCCACTACAAGTTATTTCAAGGGAAGCACGTTTCCAGACATTGCCATGACATCTCCGAGACATCAAATGTCAAGGCAAATTCTCGAAGGCTAATGTCATCTGTGCTAAAAGAGACTGTAGGGAACTTGAAGCAAGGAAGCGCACTCATTGAAGAACCGATCTCTACACTTGAAAAAGAGAAAGACACAGAGGTTGAGGAAGAAAGGCTCACGGTGATGATCCCGCCGCTAATATGGATGAAGATGTCGAGGTCGATCAAGCAACCGCTGAAGAAGGTTCAAGATGTTCCTTCCAAAGTGCTTCTTCGAGAAGAAAGCACTTAAGCAAAGGCTCCTGCCTCTCTGCTTTTGTTTGATTGTTCCACAATTGTTTCGTTCTTTTGTTCGCTTTATTTATTTGGATAATTGTAATGCTTGTTGATGTAATTGTAATCATTTAACAATGCTACTTCATTATATAATCGTTTGTTTGGGGCATCCGTATTGTTTCCTTTGGCTCTTTGTGGCTAAAAAGGGGAGAAGAATCCGTGTGACAGTACGGGGAATTTTGGGAAACCGTATATTTTTAAATTTGTTTGTGGGCAATTGTGGAATTGTGGAATTTCGTATGGGTAGAATTTATCTTATCTCTAGGTTCTAGTTTCTTTAAGCTTAGAACTAGTTTGTCTTCACTGCATAGGTACTGATGTGTTAAGTAGTTTTAGCCAAAATGTGCCAAAGGGAGTTTGTTAGTGTTTTAAGTTGGCATTAATTTTGGTAAACTAGGCTATAGCAATGTCATGATAAATGTAATGACATTCGAGATTGAAGATAAATCCTACTTGCTAAGGATGTTTGAAGTACAACTTTAACTGGAAGCTAAAGTCGTGGCCGGAAATTCGCAGAAAATAGTCCGATGTCATAACAGTATGTTATGACATTCGGTGACATTCTCGCTCATAATCTATTTTTCCCGAGATTTTCGTGAAGTTTGTTGAAATGCTATATTATGTTTTTCTCGTTATTAGAATGCATGCTCACGTGGCTGCTAGGTTAATCTTAGTTAAACCTAAATTGGTTGTTGAAAAGACCATGTTTTTAGGATTAAATTAAGTGAACCCTAGCTATCTTTATGGAAGCCCAAAATCAAGTTTCGGATCGCTTCTATAAAAGGAATTCAACCCTTATACTCACCGCGCAGACCGTGGAGGAGTATTAACAGCTTGTATCGTAATTCTAGTATCTCTTGAGCCAAACAACTATCAATTGATAAGTGCATTGGACTAGGATTTGTTTGTAAGGGTAGTTTATCACTCAAAGCTTTGAAGCACGAGTGTTTGTCTCTTGATTGAAAGCTTCAAGCGAGATCAAGATAGTTTATTGAAGTGTGTCTTCATAATTCAACTAATCAATAGGTTGATATCACCGTGATTGAGGGGAGTGAGTAGAACTCGTGTCTAAGTAGGACTTAGATTGAAGTTGCATTGTGTAGGTTTTAGTGAAGGAGATAAACCGTTGGTTTATTCCCCAATTAATTCTACTAATAGTGAATTTCCTCCCGGCTTGGTAGCCCCGCATGTAGGTGTAGTTAGACAACGAACTGGTAAACAACTTATTGTGTTCTTTACTGTTTAAATTTATTGTGTGAATTGTTAACAGAGTGTCGATAAGGTGTCATAACATTCTTTGTGACATCACGATCCGCTGCTGTGAATTTCAATAAGTCTTCGTAAAATATGGTGAAATTTTAAGTGAATATAATCTTCAAAACCGATTAAGTTTGAAGAGAATATAAGTCTTCTAAAATTTGGTGAAAATTAAAGTGAATATAAGTCTTTAGAAAACCCGTGAAAATTGAAGTGAATATAATTTTAAGATAATCTAATTAAATTTGAAGTGAATATAAGTCTTCAGAAATCATGAAGTTGAAGTGAATCTAAGTCTTCAAAAATATGATGAAATTTGAAGTGAATATAAGCCTTTAAAAACCGATGAAATTTGAAGTGATTATAAGTCTTCCAAAATCGTGAAAATGAAGTCAACATAAATCTTAAGATAATTTGATGAAATATAAGTCTTCGATAATGATGAAATTTTAATTCTATATAATCTTCAAAAATCTTATGAAGGTTGAAGTTAATATTAGTCTTCGATAACTCGATGAAATATTAATTGAATATAATCTTCAAAAATCTTATGAAGGTTGAAGCGAATATAAGTCTTAAAATTTGGTGAAAATTGAAGTGAATATAAGTCTTTAGAAAACCTAGTGAAAATTGAAATGAACATAAGTCTTAATATAATAGGATGAAATTTGTAGTGAATATAAGTCTTCAGAAATCATGAAGTTTCAGTGAATCTATGTCTCGTAAAATCATGAAATTTGAAATGAATATAAGTCTTCTAAAACCGATGAAATTTGAATGAATATAAGTCTTCAAAAATTTGAAGAAATTTGAAATGAATATAAGTCTTCGTAAAATTTGATGAAATTTGAAGTAAATCTAAGTCTTCGTGAAATCATGAAGTTTGATATGAATATAAGTCTTCCTAAACCCGAAAGTTTGAGTGAATATAAGTCTTCGTAAAATCTGATGAAAGTTGATGAATATACGCCTTTAGATAATCTGAAAAAATTGAAGTGAATATAAGTCTTCATAAAATCAGGTGAAAATTGAAGTGAACATAAATCTTAAGATAATCTGATGAAATTTGAAGTGAATATAAGTCTTTGGAAAAACTGATGAAATTTAAAGTGAATATAAGTCTTCAGGAAATCTGATGAAATTTGAATTGAATATATTCTTCAAAATCGATAAATGTTGAAGTTAATATAAGTCTTTAGAAATTTGGTGAAATTTATTGTATATAAGTCTTAGAAATCCTTTTAAAATTGAAGTGAACAAAAATATTAAGATAATCGATTAAAATTGAAGTGAATATAAGTCTTCAAGAAATCATGAGTTTAGTGAATCGAGTCTTCGATAATCTAATAAAATTTGAAGAGAATATTAGTCTTCTAAAACGTGATGAAATTTGAATCGAATATCGCCTTAAAAATCGATGAAATTGAAGTGAATATATATCTTCTAAAATCAGTGAAATTGAAGTGAACATAAATCTTAAGATAATCCGATGAAGTTTGAAGTGAATATAAGTCTCTAAAATCGATGAAATTTAAAGTGAATATAAGTTTTCGTAAAATATATAAAATTGTAATGAATATAAGTCTTCGTAAATCCGTAAAATTAAAGTGAACATAAATCTTAAGATAATATGATGAAAATTGAAGTGAATATAAGTCTCTAGAAAATCTGATGAAATTTGAAGTGAATATAATTTTTCAGAAAATTTGATGAAATTTGAAGTGAATATAAGTCTTCATAAAATCTAGTGAAATTTAAAGTGAACTTAAATCTTAAGATAATCTAATAAAATTTGAAGTGAATATAAGTCTTGGGGAAATCCGATGAAATTTGTAGTAAATATAAGTCTTCAGATTATCTTATGATATTTGAATTGAATATAATCTTCAAAAAATCTGAAGATATTTGAAGCGAATATAAGTCTTCAAAAAATTTGGTGTAAATTTAAGTTAATAGAAGTCTTTAGAAAACCTGGTGAAAATTGAAGTGAACATAAATCTTAATATAATCGGATGAAATTTGAAGTGAATATAAGTCTTCAGGAAATCTAATGAAGTTTGAAGTGAATCTAAGTCTACAGAAAATCTGATGAAATTTGAAGTAAATATAAATCTTCAGAAAACCTGATGAAATTTGAAGTGAATATAAGTCTTCAAGAAAGCTGATGAATTTGAAGTGAATATATGTCTTCTGAAAATCTGGCAAAAATTGAAGTGAATATAAGTCTTCAAAAAATTATGTGAAAATTGAAGTGAACATAAATCTGAAGATAATATAATGAAATTTGAAGTGAATATAAGTCTTTAGAAAATCTGATGGAATTTGAAGTGAATATAAGTCATCAGAAAATCTAGTGAACTTTAAAGTGAACATAAATCATAAGATAATCTGATGAAATTTGAAGTGATTATAAGTCTTCAGAAATCTGATGAAATTTGAAGTGAATATAAGTCGTCGAAATTTGGCAAAAATTGAAGTGAATATAGGTCTTCGTAAAATCTGTGAAAATTAATGAAGATAAATCTTAAGATAATCTGATGAAATTTGAAGTGAATATAAGTCTTCAGAAAATCTGATGAAATTTGAAGTGAATATAAGTCTTTAGAAAATCTGATGAAATTTAAATTGAATATAATCTTCAGAAAATCTTATGAAGTTTGAAGCGAATATAAGTCTTTAGAAAATTTGGTGAAAATTGAATGAATATAAGTCTATAGGAAACCTTGTAAAAATTGAAGTTAACATTAATCTTAAAATAATTGGATGAAATTTGAAGGGAATATAAGTCTTCAAGAAATTTGATGAGTTTGAGTGAATAAGTCTTAGACAATCGATGAAATTTGAAGTGAATATAAGTCTTCGTAAAATTTGGCGAACATTATAGTGAATATAAATCTTCGTAAAATCGTAAAATGAAGTGTATAACTCTTAAGATAATCATGAAATTTGAAGTGAATATAAGTCTTCAGAAAATCCAATGAAATTTGAAGTGAATTTAAGCCTTTAGAAAACCTGGTGAAAATTGAAGTAAATATAAGTCTTTAGAAAATCTGGTGAAAATTGAAGTGAAAATAAATTTAAGATAATCGATGAAATTTGAAGTGAATATAAGTCTTGAAAATCTTATGAAATTTGAAGTAAATATAAGTCTTCAAAAACTCTAATGAAATTTGAAGTGAATATAAGTCTTCGTAAAACTGGGAAAATTGTAGTAAATATAAATCTTTAGATAATCATGAAATTTGAAGTGAATATATGTCTTCAAGAAAATTGATGAAATTTGAAGTGAATATAAGTCTTCGTAAAATCATGAAATTTGAATGAATATAAGTCTTCGTAAAATCTAGTGAAAATTGAAGTGAATATAAGTCTTTAGAAAATCCGTGAAAATTGAAGTGAACATAAATCTTAAGATAACTGGATTTAAGTTTAAGTAAATATAAGTCTCGTAAAACTGTGAAAATTGAAGTGACTATAATCTTTAGAAAATCAAGTGAAAATTGAAGTGCACATAAATCTTCAGAAAATCTGATGAAATTTGAAGTCAATATAAGTCTTCAAAAAATCTAGTGAAAATTGAAGTGAATATAAGTCTTTAGAAAATCTGGTGAAAATTGAAGTGAATATAAGTCTTTAGAAAATCTGGTGAAAATTGAAGTGAACATAAATCTTAAGATAATTTGATTTAAGTTGAAGTGAATATATGTCTTCAGAAAATCTGGAGAATATTGAAGTGACTATAATCTTCTGAAAATCTAGTGAAAATTGAAGTGAACATAAATTTGAAGTGAATATAAGTCTTCAAAAAATTTGATGAAATTTGAAGTGAATATAAGTCTTCAGAAAATATGGTGAAAATTGAAGTGAACATAAATCCTAACATAATCTAATAATATTTGAAGTGAATATAAGTCTTCAGAAAATCTGGTGAAAATTGATGTGAATATAATCTTAAAATCTGAAAATTGAAGTGAACATAAATCTTATGATAATCTGATGAAATTTGAAGTGAATATAAGTCTTTAGAAAGTTTGATGAAGTTTGAAGTGAATATAAGTCTTTAGAAAATCTGATGAAATTTGAATTGAATATAATCTTCAAAAAATCTGATGAAGTTTTAAGCGAATATAATTCTTTTGAAAATTTGGTGAAAATTGAATGATCATAAATCTTAAGATAATCGGGTGAAATTTGAAGTGAATATAAGTCTTCAGAAAATCTGATGAAATTTAAAGTGAATATAAGTCTTCAGAAAATCTGATGTAATATGAAGTGAATATATGTCTTCAGGAAATATGATGAAATTTGAAGTGATTATAACCTTTATAAAATCTAGTGAAAATTGAAGTAAATATAAGTCTTTAGAAAACTGTGAAAATGAAGTGAATATAAAGCTTAAGATGATCCGATGAAATTTGAAGTGAATATAAGCTTCTAAAATATGATGAATTTTGAAGTGAATATAAGTCTTCTAAAATCATGAAATTTGAAGTGAATATAAGTCTTTAGAAAATCGATGAAATTTAAATTGAATATAATCTTTTAAAATCTTATGAAGTTTGAAGTTAATATATGTCTTTAGAAAATTTGGTGAAAATTGAATGAATATAAGTCTATGAAACCTTGTAAAATTGAAGTTAACATTAATCTTAAAATAATTGATGAAATTTGAAGTGAATATAAGTCTTCAAGAAATTTGATGAGTTTGAAGTGAATCAGTCTTTACAATGATGAAATTTGAAGTGAATATAAGTCTTCGTAAAATTTATGAACATTAAAGTGAATATAAATCTTCGTAAAATCTGGTAAAAATTGAAGTGTACATAACTCTTAAGATAATCTGATGAAATTTGAAGTGAATATAAGTCTTCAGAAAATCCAATGAAATTTGAAGTGAATTTAAGCCTTTAGAAAACCTGGTGAAAATTGAAGTAAATATAAGTCTTTAGAAAATCTGGTGAAAATTGAAGTGAAAATAAATTTTAAGATAATCTGATGAAATTTGAAGTGAATATAAGCCGTCAGAAAATCTTATGAAATTTGAAGTAAATATAAGTCTTCAAAAACTCTAATGAAATTTGAAGTGAATATAAGTGTTCAGAAAATCTGGGGAAAATTGTAATAAATATAAATCTTTAGATAATCTGATGGAATTTGAAGTGAATATATGTCTTCAAGAAAATTGATGAAATTTGAAGTGAATATAAGTCTTCAGAAAATCTGATGAAATTTGAATTGAATATAAGTCTTCAGAAAATCTAGTGAAAATTGAAGTGAATATAAGTCTTTAGAAAATCTGGTGAAAATTGAAGTGAACATAAATCTTAAGATAATCTGATTTAATATTAAGTAAATATAAGTCTTCAGAAAATCTGGTGAAAATTGAAGTGACTATAATCTTTAGAAAATCAAGTGAAAATTGAAGTGCACATAAATCTTCAGAAAATCTGATGAAATTTGAAGTGAATATAAGTCTTCCGAAAATCTAGTGAAAATTGAAGTGAATATAAGTCTTTAGAAAATCTTGTGAAAATTGAAGTGAATATAAGTCTTTAGAAAATCTGGTGAAAATTGAAGTGAACATAAATCTTAAGATAATTTGATTTAAGTCAAGTGAATATATGTCTTTAGAAAACTGAGAATATTGAAGTGACTATAATCTTCTGAAAATCTAGTGAAAATTGAAGTGAACATAAATTTGAAGTGAATATAAGTCTTCAAAAAATTTGATGAAATTTGAAGTGAATATAAGTCTTCAGAAAATATGGTGAAAATTGAAGTGAACATAAATCCTAACATAATCTAATAATATTTGAAGTGAATATAAGTCTCGTAAAATCGGTGAAAATTGATGTGAGTATAATCTTCGAAAACTGTGAAAATTGAAGTGAACATAAATCTTATGATAATCTGATGAAATTTGAAGTGAATATAAGTCTTTAGAAAGTTTGATGAAGTTTGAAGTGAATATAAGTCTTTAGAAAATCTGATGAAATTTGAATTGAATATAATCTTCAAAAATCTGATGAAGTTTTAAGCGAATATAATTCTTTTGAAAATTTGGTGAAAATTGAATGATCATAAATCTTAAGATAATCGGGTGAAATTTGAAGTGAATATAAGTCTTCAGAAAATCTGATGAAATTTAAAGTGAATATAAGTCTTCAGAAAATCTGATGTAATATGAAGTGAATATATGTCTTCAGGAAATATGATGAAATTTGAAGTGATTATAAGCCTTTATAAAATCTAGTGAAAATTGAAGTAAATATAAGTCTTTAGAAAATCTGGTGAAAATTGAAGTGAATATAAAGCTTAAGATGATCTGATGAAATTTGAAGTGAATATAAGCCTTCAGAAAATATGATGAATTTTGAAGTGAATATAAGTCTTCAGAAATTCTGATGAAAATTGAAGTCAATATATGTCTTCAAAAAATCTAGTGATATTTAAAGTGAACATAAATCATAAGATAATCTGATGAAATTTGAAGTGATTATAAGTCTTCCGAAATCATGAAAGTCAAGTGAATATAAGTCGTCGATAATTTGGCAAAAATTGAAGTGAATATAGGTCTTCAGAAAATCTGGTGAAAATTGAAGTGAACATAAATCTCAAGATAATCTGATAAAATTTGAAGTGAATATAAGTGTCATACCCCAATTTTTGACCTAATATACCACCTCACATTTGCATCATTGCATAACTAATGCCTCAGACAAAGATTAATCGGGTATAGCATTCTGTGTCAAATTAGGGTTTCATGATTTTCATCCGATTCAAGAGCTAACCAATTAGGGTTTGAGATTTTTCATCTCATTTGATCTATCTTGATCAAAATATCAACCCCGATCATCGATAACAAAATTCTCTCACGTATCAATCGAGGATCGACCAATTAGGTTTTGATCGGCAAGAGAATTCTCCGACTTTTGAGCAAAGGATGACTTTTTGGATAGAGATTGGTCATAATATCTTAGATATAACCTTGACCTAATTTCGGATTTAAATCATCACAGACGTTTTAATTCATCATCAAGCTGTAAACATCCGATGAAATTTCATCTGATGAAAAGTCAAACTTTGACTTTTGGTCAAATTTTAAAACAAAACTTTTTCAATCATCAAAATACTTCAAATGATCCATCATGATCATCAAAATCAAAGAATTTGAAAAGTCAACAAAAGTCAAAATTTCTATAACTTAGAAAAATTTCTAAGTGTTGAAATTTCACATTTTTTCCAAACTTCAAGCTTTTTTTTCACCTAGTTCCAATTGGAATTTGAAAAAACTCAAAACATGAAAGTTGTAGATCATGGAAAAATATTTCCAAAATGTCCAAGAACTTCAAAATCCATGGAGGCTAGCTATGTTTTTGAAATTGAAACCAAAGGTTCCATGAAACTTAAATTTCAAAGTTCACAACTTCAAATTATAGGTCATTTTTGTGTTTTCTCATTCAAACCACTTCTAACACTTGCCAAGTGAGTCATCAAACTGATAAATATCAGCCAAGAGGTAATAATTGAAGATTGGATCAAATTGAGGATTTTTACACATGGTGAAAAAAGGAAGGTTCCTTTTACTTTCCAAAAGACTATCTTACCCTTTAAGTCATCCTTGAATCACAAAATGCCATGGACATTTGCCTAACATTTCAGAACTCTATTGCCTATAAATTGATCACAAATTCAAGAGAAATGCACACCAAAGCATTGCAAGAATCATGCTTTCTCTTTTCTTTCTTCAAAATCAAGAAACATGATAAACTTTTGAAAAACTTGCAATTTACAAAATCAATACACAAATCCATGCTTTTCTTCTTTTCTTGAAAATCAAGCAATTAGTGCAAAGTTGAGAAATATAGCATTTTTGAAAATTCAATGGAAACATGATGAAAATTGGTGTCCAACATGTTCCATGATCATTAACAAACTTGTTCCAAACCTAAAACAAACCGAATCAATCAAAATCGAATTCCATTTCCATTTTTCAAAACTTTAAACCGACTTAGAATCGAATTGCAAGTTTTACTTGATCAATTGTTGTTCTAATGATTCATACACCTTCCATGAACATCATGGAGTTGATCTAAAACAAGAATAGCAATCAGAACACCATTAACTTCGATTTCGAGTTCTGCTTTGAGCTATATGCGTTGACTTGTGCAGATCGATTCAAGCAAGTTCAAAGCAAGTGCCATCTCTAAAGCATCCTCACATGTCGGGTACTCTAAGGATCAAGAAATCGCGACTGAAGTGCTCTAGAATGTGTTTCGATCTCAACTTTTCCGTGTTAGAACACTAAATCGTTCTCTTGATTCCTTGCACCATTTGAAAAACTCACGCCAATTGTTTTCTCACTCAACACGATCCTTAACCCTCAAAAAATCAAACAATCATGAACCATGAATCATTTAATTTGAAAAATCGTTTTAGGTTCATACGTGTTCCTCTAATCAAAATCATTCGGCTTAATATAAAAATTAACAAGCATCTCCATGTTCGTGATGAGAAATCGATCAAGTTTGGCTTTGTTTCGTTCAATTTGGTTGAGAAATAAGGATTTGAGCAAGAATTGATTCTGAAAATCAAACACAAGCCCGTGAAAATTCGCGTGTTCTTGATGTTCTTCGCCAAATTTTCAAATTAACCAATATAATATTAACGCGTGTTTTAATCCACTAACAACTCAAACGCTTGGCTCATGGTTCATGGCTTGCCTTTAAGGCTTTGTGACACGCCAGATCACCTCATGGTCATGGGTTCAAAACCCAGAAGACCATTCTTTTACAAAGTTTTCAATTTTCATGTTTTCTTCAAAACTTTCCAATACCATATCAACACGTGTGCGGTCCACTAACATTTCAAATGGGCTCAGTTGGTCCCCGGCTTGCTCTTAGTTCTTTTTGCCACGTCCCACTCAAAGGTCATGGGTTCAAACCCAGAAGACCATTTTCCATTCTTTTACAAAACTCTTCATATTTTCATATTTTTCTTCAAACTTCAACAATTTTTTAACCAATCAAAACTTCTCATTTTGAGATGATTTTTGCACACTTGTCATTTAATATATATTTTATGATTATGTCAAAAATCCAAAAATATTTTCATATGATTAAATTTTAATCGAGCCGAAACGACGTCAAACTGCTTTCAAACCTCCTTAAAAGGTGAATTTTTCAAGTTTTCGACTCGATTTTTTTCAAAACCTTTCACAAATCAACATTTCAAACCATTTCAAAAACATTTTCAAATCATTTTTCAAAACATTTCATCAAACTTGCATCTTTTACCATGATCGATCCAATTCAAACGATAAATCGATTCGCCTTCTCGAATTTTCGATCGATCATGGGCCTCTCACGTGTAAGTCCCAAAACATTCTTTTATGTATATATTCTTTATACATATTCATTTTATGTACAATTTTTCATTCATATAATATGCATAAACTTTCTTCCTTTGTTCTTTACACTAAACACCATTGGTATTGAAAGGAGCATTCCTCGTGAAACTGCTTTCAAATCAATGGGCTCCATCACTTGTAAGTCCCATAACATTCTTTTTGTATGTAATATTTCCTGTATATATCAAACTTTCATCAAACATTTTTAAACAAACTTTTATCTCATACATACGATATTTCTTTTTCAAATACTTTTTATCTGTACATAACATATACTTCTTTTTCAAAAACTTTTATCTGTATATAATATGGACTTTTTTGAAAATACTTTTACGTATAAACTTTGATCAATCATTTGCTCCATCTGTACATTTTACACTAAATACCATTGATTTTGAAAGAAGCATTATTCCTGTGAAAACTTTTTCAAATCAATGGGCCTCTCATGTGATGTAAGTCCCAACCTCCTATGTACATCCATTTTGTCTCGTACATAAAAACTCATTCGTACATATTCATTTCCTTGTACATGCTCAACTTGTAAATAATCAAGTTACGCTGTTCTAAACGTTCGTTTCATGTACACTTGTTTATATTTCATAAATCTGTAAATAAACATCATGCATTGTTTATATTTCCTTCATAAACTCCTCGTGAATACACATCACACACACACACTGTTTATACAAACTGCCTAATAAATAACATAACAATTAGACTAATCAATAGGTTCCCATGTATAGCCTCCGCTTGGTTTATACAAGACAACTCATCCTCAAAGATGGGTTAGCCTCCTCTTGGGCTTCATACAAGATATTTTTATCTCCAGAAGTTCAGCTTTCTCTGGGCTTTGTACAAAGAAACTCTCCCACAGAGTTAGCCTTAGGCTTCATATAAGACAACACTCTGCTGAGTCGCCTCCTCTTGGGCTTCGTTCAAAGAACTCCTCATTTAGTTTAGCTTTTTGGGCATCATACAATGAAAGAGATAGAAATCTCTTAATACCTTGGGCTTCCAATACAAAGAATCACCCGCAAGATAGAACTCGAAGGATGGTTTCTGTGAAATCACTTTCAAAATTTCCCAGAGTAAAATTTCCCGTGAAATTGTTTTATTCAGAAAAGGATGATTTCTCGGTGAAATCCTTCAAGCCAAAGACAAGCATACCCTATAGCTTCTCTTGAGCTTCATACAAGGACCCTCGATGACCTCGACGTCCTCGGAATGCCTCCTTGGCTAACAATATAAGGACCCACGGGCTTCTTAAAAGCATCCCTTTAATCCAATTAATTTCTCCTTGAGATTTAGACATCTATCATCTCTATGGAAGAAGTATCTCATCTATCACATCACATACAATCAAAACTTTTCAAAACTTTTCAAACTTTTCAAACTGTTTTCAAACAAAAAACATCTCTTAACAGTAAGTGGTAACGCTTGTACACTCAAGCAAAACACCTAATGCTTACAGTTAAAAGATTCAAACATCTTTTTCAAACATCTTTCTTAAACATGTAAGTGGTAACGCTTGTACACTCAAGCAAAACACCTAATACTTACGATGAAAGATTTTAATCAATCAAACTTTTCAAAAATGTATGTGATGAAATAGATTAGATACATTTTTCATTAAGATGACATTTGTCTGTCTCTTAACATCCTTGCTTTCCACTAGCATAAGTGGAACTACGATTGCTTCGACTTTCTCAACATCCTTTTGAGAATACGTAGGCACAAGGTCTCATCCTTGCGAGCAAATTTCTACCTCCCTCACTAAATAAACCATAGAACTCGTAGATCCGAGCTACAAATGCTCGATTCCCACTAGATATGGTGCAAGATCCAAAGATCTTTGAAGCACAATAATAACAAAACCTAGAATCCCACATAATCTAATCTTTAAAATCCAAAGGAGAAACTTTCCCAATCATAGAAATAGCAATTAAAAAACACACAACATATCAAATGTATTCATATATAAAGCTGTAGATAACTACATATATTTAGGGTGCTCCATCTATTCCCTTTATATACCAATCCCCCTTACTCAGAATCTCCCCAATGCGTTATGTCTATTTGCGCTTAGTGTTACGCATACCAATATCAATTGAGGGTTTCATTTTCCTTTTTCATAATCATTAAATCATCTTTCTTGTGTTGAAAATAATAAAGCTTGATGCTCGCATCTTTATAAACAAATCAAAAGATTTAAATCAAGTGCATGGAAGATCCGAACTCACGTTCAGATCCTCATGCGCTACACCTTTAACGCGAATAGAAAATGGCGACTTGGGATAACTGAAATTTTGATTTTAAGAAAAGAAAACGCGCATCTCGAGAGCACCAAGCTTTTTTTGTTTTCAAAAAAGAAAGGGGATAAGCTTTTCATATTTTTGCATATATCTGCTTTTTTATTGTGTTTCGGATTTCACTTGATGGAAAGAAATCCTAACCCGGATTTAAGAAACATTTTAAGATCTAGGTGGAGGTATTAATACGTGAGCGCTTCAATGCTTTCGGTTAATATTTCCAGCAGTGAGGTTGTCTTGAGGGTATTGTGTTTAAGCAATAAGACGCATTTTCGGGGAACTTAAGAAGTCGAGGGATCAGAGAACACATAAACCATCCCGCCATTAGGATGTAGTGATTATTCGGTGTAAGCCTAGAGTAATTGTCATGCGATACTACGATCAAAGTAGTTTCTCTTGAAAATATTATGGACCATCGAGTATTCACCAAATCCAATAATGTTTTGAAGGGAGTGTTGAGCTCAGTATTATCGTAGAACCCGATTCACGTATGAATAAGCCTTAGAACTTAACCACGCTGATTCTTATCGTTGGCTTCATGCTCGTGACTTCAACGCTGCCCGTGTGTATAACTACTAACCATGTTTGTTGCATTCATGCATTCATTCATTCATTCAAAACAAAAATTTCATTTCTCTTCCATTTCCAAAGAATTTAGAGATTTTTCTTTGTAAAATATTTTAGGTTAGTGATGACGCCGAGGAAGATTCACCAAAAGATATTTTAGGATTCCCGACGAGGAAAGTTGAAAGAGTTAGCATCCTTGGAAGATCCTTCGATTTCGTAAAACGCTATGGAGCTCTTTTAACTCTTTCGAACGCTAATGTTGATGAAGGACTTCTCAAAACTTTCGTCGCTTCTACGATCCAGCCTATCGCTTCACTTTCCCCGATTATTAGTTGATGCCTACTTTGGAAGAGTATGCATATCCTAGGAATCTCAAGATCGACAAAGTGCCTTTCAATGGTTTGAAGCCATTCCTAAGTCAAGTCATTGCAACAATGACTCACTTAAAGAAACTCGAGATAGACAAAACCTAACTACCAGAGGAAAACTCTTAGGACTAACTTCAAAGTTCCTAATGGAGAAGGCTCTCAAATTCTGTCGGTAGTATGGTAGCCTTTGAAGCTATTTTAGCTTTACCTCTATGGATTGGTGTTGTTTCCCAACGTCCCAAATTTCATTGATATCAACGCCATAAGGATCTTTCTCGATTGGAAATCCTGCTCCACTTTGCTTGGTGACACGACGCCTCTATTCATCATAGGAATCGTCAAGGAGACGGAACTATCGTGTGTCAGGTACCTCTGTTTTTCAAATGGATTACCTCACATTTGCCTAAATCTCCTATCTTCCGCGAAAACAAAGACGAGTGGCATTGGTCCGTAAGACTCATGTCTCTTACAAACGATTTATATCCATTGGTATACTTTGGCAAACAATGAGATGGAAATCATGAGAGTCGTGGAGAATTTGCCAACATACTCTCATTGGTACGAAAGGAGGAATCAACTACAACCCATTCCTAGCAAAACGCCACTCGGATACGCAATTTCGTAAACCTCCGGTTACAAGAGAAAGCTACTTCTATCATGAAGGAGAGGATTCCAAGGATGAAGGCTAGGATGATTAAAGCTTGGCATCACATCCGAAAGAAAGGAAAAGGTAAGGCAAAGAATTGTGTAGCCATGGAAACCTACACTTCTTGATAAAGAAAAGAGCGAAGGAATTTCAATGCCTTACGCTTATAAGGATCCCATGTTCTCACGCTTCCAAATCGACAAATTTTCCGTTGGTTGGAGAATACCAAGAAGCCTTGACCAAAATAAGGTTTGAGAAGGAAGCTTTGAAAGCAAATTCCTCAAGACTAACCTTGAGATTGAGAAGCTCAAGAAGCAAGTCAAAGATCATGAAAGACGCTTTATTTCCGGGATGAATGGCTCATGGAGAAAGATGAGAAGATTCGCGGAAGGATAACGAATCCGTAAATCAAGGAAGGGAAAAGAAAGCTCGAGGAGATGACAACCAGCGATGTCGCTCCCAACAAGTGGAAGAGAGTCATTAGCTAAGAGCGAGAAAGCCAAACTAAAAGCTCACTATGGGAAGGAAATCGTCAAGTCGTGATCAAGCCTTTGGATCGCCATCCGACGTAAGATGTTTAATTAGTTTAATTTAGTTTGTTAAATTTTATCATTTATTGTATCATTTGTGTGAGCAATGCTCCAACAAAAAACAATTGTTGTAATCTTCCTTCATTAATCAATAAAATTTGTGTTTTCCATCCAAATATTTGCCAGAAATATCTCGTTTAGTGTAAATTCTTTGGAAATTTCTTTTCTTTACAAATCATATTCATGCATCATACTTTGCATTTAAGTCTATTGATTAGGGTCTGATACTTTCACTTTCTCCACTTCTCAGCTTTTCTAGCTTGAACAGTTCGAACAAATAGAAAGATCGCTGTTATCGCTCTTAGAGTTTCTCGATCGCGTCCGCACCAACCTCGAACGACGATACCGATCAAAAGAAGAAAAGTAATGGAGAATTTTGAGCAAGAAAACGTTGAACTGTAGTACGGTAACTACGCTACAAGAAGAAGTGGAAAGACTCACATCTTTGGTCAACTCGCGTTACAACAAGAAAGTCAACAAGCAAATCGAAAGCAATCCAAAACCAAATAGCAACTCTCGAGGATACTACTACTCCAGTTCATCCGTCAGCAAAGAGTTCACCTTTCAAGATGCCGTAGGGCTATCCATGGGGAATGCCTTTAACTTCGCATTGAGTTCGCCAACCGACTTCTCAAACAACCTCGCTTGAAATACCTACTTTGCAAAGCAAACGCCACGCTCACTCCACAACGTGGAATAACTTTTCCACAAGTAACAATGTCGTCTCTCAACCGATCATGTGAACTCAACTCCGTAGTGCACACTACCACGATTTAAAAGTTCATCACACTCCAGAAATAACACGAACGCGTGGTTCAATGGAGAATCTCCAGAACAACTCCTCAAAATGCAATTGAGATAAAAACGATTCAAGGAAAGAATTGTTTGGGAAAAGCGCCCAGATCTCGCTTAGTCCTCGTAAAATATCCGCAAATTCAAAATCCCGGATTTTGAAAAGTACAAAGGAATTCGTCTCGAGTCATCTTACAATGTATGCTAGGAAAATGTCTACGACAACGAGGATCATCACCGTTAATTCATTACTTCCAGATAGTCTCACCTGCGTCGCATCAAGTGGTACATGGGTTTAGACAAAGACGAATATCCAATCATTCAACGACTTAGGTAAAGCCTTCGCCCAAAGAATACAAATTCAACTTGGATATGGCCTGATGGATCAACTCCGCCTCCATGTCTCAAAAGGAAAGAGAGACATTCAAGGAATATGCGAACGATGGAGGGAAATCTGCCCAAGTCAATCCGCCTTGGAAGAGAAAGAGATGACTAAGGTATTCCTCAACACTCTTGGTCCATTCTACTATGAGCGAATGATCGCTAGCGTCCAGAGACTTCAATGAAATGGTAAGCATGGAATGCGACTAGAAGAAGGGGTTCGGACAGACGCCTAACCAAAGAAGTAGGATCTTCTAGTAATACCAAGAAAGTTGGAACCGCTTCCCAAGGAAGAAAGAACATGACGTAGGAATGGTATCCCGAGGAAACCACGCAAAAATGTCATTCGACAACTGGTAGCTGCCATAGCAACCGCCCAACAACTCCGTGAATTGCTCCGCATTTCAACAAAATCAACAAACTCAATCAACCCGCCAATGTGCAAGCAGCCACAACCCAAACCGACGCCGAGGGTCACCTTCGACCCGATTCCTATGACGATACGTAACTTTACCCCGCGCTTATAGAAAGGAATCTAATACGCATAAGGTTACCACCTCCGGTTCCCCGAAAAGCTACCATGGTGGTAAGTCGATGTTTCTGCCCTTTTCACCAAGGGCACCAGCCATGACCTTGAGCATTGCATAGCATTAAAGGCAGAGGTACAGAGATTAGTGAAGACTAATCTTCTTTCCTTCAGAAACACAAGTCCGAATGTGCAAGCCAATCCGCTTCCCAGTCATAATGGACACTCAGTGAATCTAATACTAAGGAATACAGATAGGTACCTTGTCACTGCATAAGCTTAGTCGAGGAAACTTAGTGCATCTCCATGAATCATATACAAATGAGTGCTTTTACTAAGCATGATTACGTTACTTGCCATATCTGCTCCAAGGATGATCAGATGTTACACCGTAAGAGCGGATATCCAACATTTGTTAGACATTGGTGATCTACAAATTTACAAATAGAGACGACCATGACGTAAATACAATAGGGCATTTTCCGCATGAGCTTTTAGTCTCGATATCAACTCGAAAATCCGAAGTAACGCTGATCCCTTGTTTCAACATGCCCGAGTCAGAGATCATCACGACACCGTTCCAAGATTCCAACATCTCCTAATTTGCCCTACCGTCCTGCCCTTACGCCTACTAGAGCAATTCCTTACCAATATCATGCAACCCCGATAAGATGGAAAGAGAAACCGCCACGCCTTCCAGCAATGTCAATATAACGAAATCGGACGAGTGACCGAAGTGGACGAGTTCATGCTCCAGACCACCAAAACTTCGAATTTCGTTGTTAAAATAACCCGCTTAGCATATCTCGAGAATCCGCAACGATTTCCATTGCTAACCTAAGCACAAACATTGGCTCTACCGAGAACCAACATCAACTCGACTTTGACGATAATCAAACTAATCAAGAAGAGCGATCGAGTCGTAGACCAATTAATGCACCTTCAAAATTTCAACACTGCTTTACTCCTTAACTCAAGCTCACCGAGAAGCTTTGATGAGAGTACTAGACCAGCTTATGTGGATCTGTGTGACTACGCACCAATTTGGGGATCGTCCAACATAACAACCGCATAATTTGAGTTTTAGTGACAAGAACTCCAGAGGAAGGAAAGATCACAACCGCCTTGCACATCTCGATGATTTGCCAATCATTCTTTGTCAAATGTGAAGAGACACAGTTCATCCTAAACGAATGCCAAGACGACTTTAGCTCGCTTAGCTTACAAAGGAACGCCAATGAAGTTCAACGACATCATAGTAAGAGTCATGGATCGAGAAAGTCGCCTTTTGGGGAAGTTGATCTCCCAATGACAATTGGCCCTCACACTTTCAAAATTACGCTCCAAGTCATGACGCATTACCGCTGTAGATAATTGCTTGCTAGGAAGACCTTGGATCCACGATGGCGTAACTTCTACTCCATCGAAATTAAAATTCATGAAATGGTTGGTGACATCGGTGAACAAGCTTTACTTGTAAGTCATCTATCCGAGCTCCTTCATCACCGCTAATGATGAAGCGCCGCGATCTCCCGTAAAATCCGTTAGATGAATCTACTAAAATAGATCATCTATCTCTTCGTATAAAGAAGCTGCACAAATGGTGAAAGATGGCAATACTCAGGATGGGGACAAGTTATCAAACCTCGCAAGAATGAAATGAAAACCTGACTGGTTCACACCTGATTCTACAAAAACAAGAGAAAGATGAAGCACTTCCCCTGATTAAGGAAGTATTTCACAGCGGAGGTTTCTTAAACCCTGTTCCGCAAGAGGTTAATGTTGTAACCATTGAAGAGGATGAAGATGATCCATCTGAATCTGAAGAATGGAGCACTTATTTGAATAGCCCTGAGTATGTGTCTCAAGAGGAATCATATGCACCGATGGATCAATTCAAAGACATGTCCCCGCAACAACATGAAAACCGCCAGTCCTCAAGTTTGGGATACCTTGGGAGAACCAAGTGGCAATACGACTACGGTGAAATACTTTTAAAGCTTGAAAATCCGGATTGAAGATATCCAACCCATGGATTGGGTGATGACTTTGACTACCCTAGTCAATCGAAGAGGAATATTCGTCTTCTCAAACTAATCAATGATCGAGGTCCCAAATGAAGATCTCTGTTTCAACACGCCTGTGGATTTCACCAAGCCGGATCCCGGTTACCACTACATCAACATGATCACCAAGATCAAGAGTACGATTCGGGATACGACAAAGTGTCACGACAACGAGTCTTCAAGACTGGAAGGAACATCCCCAAGATTCAACACAAAGATCAACAGAAGTACAAAGGCTATCTCTCATACTTCCCGATCCGTTAATCAAGATTGTTTAGCGAAGACCAAAGGCAAAGGCCATCGTCCCGTAGTCTTCAAAGCCCGTCACCAAAGAATCAAAGTTTACTCAAGGGTTAAACCAAGCGGAAAATTACCCGAGTACCTCGACTTCCAAGGAGTTCGTCACTATTGGAAACCTGTGAAGTTAGGACTAATGTTCATAGCTCTAAGTAGTTTATCTTTGCTTTTTGTTTTGAACTCGCTTCAAAGCGAAGAGATGTTTTATAGGGTTTAGCTTTTAAATAATTTCTCTTTGTCTTGCCCAAGACAAATGAGTTTGTTTTTAGGCCCTGTCCATTGTGAAACATAAATAAAATGCTTGTTTTGTTTCCACATTTTGTGTTTATTTTCATTTTACCCTTCGGAAATGATAATCCTAAAAACACAATGACAAAAATCTTCAAAAAATCATAATGAAAAATTAATCGCAACACTTTCACATTAACTTTCAAAAAATGATGATAAAAACTTTCTTTTAAACATAAATCAAACATGCAGATTAAACAAATGGACAAACCCATTGAAAGCAGTAACTCTACGCTCTCTCTCAACTTTGAAATCCCCTGCGAAGTCACTAAGGAAGAAATTGAAGAAGAGATCCCGGATGAAATTTCTAGGTTGCTAAGGCACGGAAAGGATCATTCAGCTCATAAAGAACCTCTAGAAGCAATCAACTTGGGTTCAAGAAGATAAAAAGAAGTAAATATCAGCTTCGCTGACAAATGGTGTCAAAAGAAAACTGATAAGTCTTCTCAAAGAATACGTTGATGTGTTTGCTTGGTCCTACCAGGACATGCCGGGTTTGGATACTAGCATAGTAGAGCATCATCTGCCATTAAGACCAGAATGTCCGCCAGTTAAGCAAAAACTGAGGAGAGTTCATCCTGAAATGGCTGAGAAAATCAAAAAGGAAGTTCAAAAGCAGCTCGACGCTGGTTTCCTTGTTACTTCTGAGTATCCTCAATGGCTAGCCAACATAGTACCTGTATCCAAGAAAGATGGAAAGGTCGAATGTGTGTTGACTACCGGATCCAACAAAGCTAGTCCAAAGACGATTTTCCACTACCGCATATCGACACGCTAAGGATAGACCGCAAAATTCAACGCCTTTTCCTTCATGGACTTTCTCCGGTTACAATCGATCGTATCGAAGATATCTTCTATCACGCCAAGGGCACTTTTACAAGGTAATGCCATTTGATTAAAGAATGCAAAGCGCAACTTACCAGAGGGCAATGACTACTCTCTTCCATGACATGATGCATAAAGAGATCGAAGTCTACGTGGATGATATAATAGCAAAGTCTGACACTGAAGAGGAACATATAGACTACCTCTTAAAGTTGTTTCAACGACTAAGGAAGTTTCATCTACCGAATCCTAACAAATGCACCTTTGGTAAGATCCGGAAAACCCTAGGTTTCATCGTCAGTCAAAGAGGAATTGAGGTCGACCCTGACAAAGTCAAGGCTATTCAGGAAATGCCTACGCCATGTACGGAAAAGCAAGTAAGAGGATTTCTCGGACGATTGAATTACATCTCCAGATTTATCTCTCGATGATCATACCGTGGCCGATATTCAAGCTTCTCCAAAGATCAAAAGGTCAGGGATGTAAGATTGCAAAAGCATTTGACAAGATCAAAGAATACCGCTTAACCTCCAATATTAATCCCTCCAAAGGAAGGAAGACCAGTTAATCATCAGATTAGAAGAGTCCATGGGTTGCGACTGGACAACAAGATGAAACCGGTAAGAAGGAGCATGCCATCTACTACCCGAGTAAGAAATTCACGGACCGTGAAACTCGTACTCCATGCTCGAGAAAACATGTTGTGCTTTGTGGGCTTCAAAACGCCTTCGCCAATACATGATCAATCACACGACTTGGTTAATCTCCAAATGGATCCGATCAAGCACGCCTTTGAAAAGCCTCGCTTAACCGGAGAATCGCCGATGGCAAATGCTACTATCCGAGTATGACATCCAATACCGCACTTTAAAGCGGTTAAAGGAAGCATTCTCGCCGATCACTGGCTTATCAAATTCAACGAATACCAATCTCTCAAGTTTGATTTCCCACGAGATGTTATGTACTTGAAGATGAAAGATTGTGACGAACCGCTACACGGAGAAGGACCGCATCCGTAATCCATGGGGGCCTAGTCTTCGATGGAGCAGTAAATGTTTTTGGCAATGGAATTGGGGCAGCCATCACTCCGGTTCTCATATACCATTTTCCGCCGATTGCTATTTGATCGCACCAACAACATAGCGTATATGAAGCATGCATCATGGGTATCAAGAGCCATCGACTGAGGATCAAGATCCTTGATATATATGGAGACTCTCACCTTGTGATCAATCAAATCAAAGACAAGTATAAAACTCATCAACTTGGTTTGATTCCTTCAGTAGATTATGCAAGATTGTTGACTTTCTTCAACGAAGTAAAATTGCATCACATCCCCGAGATCAAAATCGAATGGCGTACGCCTTGGCTACTCTATCTTCCATGTTAAAATCAACAATTGAACGATATGCCCAGACCGATCGATTTTGAAAGACTCCGTGATATGTCTTTACTGTATGCTTCGACGATAAACCGTGGTTTCACGACATCAAACGCTTCCTTCAAACACGAGTACCCACTGGGGCATCGTACAAGGATAAGAAAACTCGAGGAGGCTTTCAGGAATTTCTTCCTCGAACGAGGATGTGCTATACAAAAGAAACTCTCGACATGGTTCGCTTTACGCGCGACGCATAAGAAGCGCATAACGATCATCCATGAAGTGCATGAAGGGTCCTTCGAACCCATTCAAATGGGCATGCAATGTCAGAAAAATCTTAAGAGCAGGATACTATTGATAACGATGGAATCGATTGCAGAAACACGCCAAAAGATGTCACAGTGCCGATCTACGGATAAGATCCATGTGCCTCCGACTCTACTCAACGTTTTCCTCTCCGTGGTTCTCATGTGGGGCATTTATGATTGGAATGATTGAAACAAAGCGCCCAACGGACATCGCTTCATTCTAGTAGCCATTGACTACTTCACCAAATGGGTCAAGCAAGATTTACGCCAACGCCACAAGACAAGTGGTTGTGAGGTTCATCAAAAACAACCTCATTTGCCGATATGGAATTCCAAGTAAGATTCATCGATAATGGATCAAACTTGAACAACAAAATGATGAAAGAACTGTGAGGAATTCAAGATCGAGCATCATAACTCGCTCCTTACCGCCAAAGATGAACGGCGCCTGAAGTAACCAACAAGAACATCAAGAAGATCGCCTGTAAAATGGTCATCACTTACAAGGATCGGCACGAATGTCGCATTTGCTCGTATGGGTATCGATTAGACGCACTTCAACAGGCAACCTTTTTCTAGTATACGGCATGGAAGCTGCCTCGTAGAAGGAGATTCCATCAACAGAGTTCTCATGGAAACAAAGCTATCTCGAGTCGAATGGTGTCAAAGCATACGACCAATCGAACTTAATTGAAGAAAAGCGCCGACCGCTCTGTGTCACGGACAACTCTATCAAAGAAGAATGAAAAAGCTTTGACAAAAGGTCCGACTCGTGAATCCGAGAAGGCGACCTCGTTTTAAAAAGATTCTGTTTTTCAAACAGATTCTGGGGCAAATGGACCCTAATTACGAAGGCCCATACATCAAAAGAAGCTTGGCGGTGTTAAGGACTTCACAACCATGGACGGCGATGAACTCCTTGATCTCGTGAATGCCGACGAGTCAAAAAATATTTTGTCTAAAAACAAAAGAATGTACTTATGAGTCGAAACCCTAAAGGGCGCTTAGGCAAAATGAGCGCCCTATGGATTGAAAACTTAAAAGGCGATCCAAAAATTAGAGACAATAAATGAATATCCCGATAGATCGAAACCGAAAAGGCGATCTAGGCAAAACAAGGATAAAACGAAAAAGTAATCACACCAGATTTTGTCCACATGAAGAATCTTCCATCAACGGATCTTCAATCAACTTCTAAAGCCACAAGCGTAGGGAATTCAAAGTTGTTAGGATAATAGCGGTTATTTGCTTTCAATGTAGCCTTTTCCCAATAAATTATCATTTCCAACTTTTGTAAATAGTTCATGGAATCACGCCTTGGCTGATCACCATTCTATCAATAAATTTGAGCCTTGTGCCTTTGTTTGCAATTTTGTTTATTCCGCTTTGCAAAATAACGCTTTTATTGTGAAAATCACTTTTGAAACTAAAATGTTTTAAATGAATTTTACTTCAAAATTTTGAAACAAAAGCAAAATTCTCCTTTGAAACTATGAACACGGAAATAACTTCAACCTGCTTTCCAAGAGTGTTTCGATCCCCAGTTGGAGTTGCCAATCTCAGCAATTTTCTCCTCAACGGAAATTCAAAGGACTGTATTCTTATCCAAAAGAATCCCTCAATCAAGTTGCCAATGAAATGCTTTTCTCTCGAAAGTGTAAAACATGCAACTCAAAATCTTCACTAAGTATTTGTTCGAATCTGTGATTGGTCCTTTTCCCCAAATATCTCTTTAGTGTCTTTGTCAAAGTAGTGTTAGCATACATAACATCTATGACATTCATACAATAGCATCATTCATTGCATTTTTGCATTCTCTAAATGTTTGCTTCCATATCATCGATGTAAATCACACTTACTCATGTAAGTACAAGTTTATCCTCAGAGAGTCTCGCCAAATAGAAAAGATACATTTCTTTTTTATCCTCGCGTAATATCCTCAAACAGAAATGCATTTTCTTCTCTTCACCACATTCGCCACAGATCATTCCTCATTTGGAACAATGTCTTGATTGATCCTTCTTTTCGCATTCCTGAATAGAACCTCGTCTCTAATCAACAAAGCAATAAGCAATAGTCTCATTGTTCCGAGCTGCTTATTTTCATTCCTAAACTTGTCATAAAAGTTTGTTCTCAACAAAGTCAAATCACCGTATTTAGAAATTCCTCAGCTTTGTCTTTCTCACAAGAAAAAAAACAACTCCGTTCTTCGATCAAAATGCCCGTGTCTCCTCAAAAGAGAGATCCTTGGCAAAATTGTATCCGGAAAATAGAAACTCATTTTGAGTTTTATTTCTTTCACTGTCTGTTATTCACAAAGTCAATACACAATTTTCTTAAAGGATTTACCTTGTTATAGTTATCACTTTGTCGATAATTGGTAATATCTTTAAAAGCTCATTCCAAAGGTCTGTTTACTATCGTCATATTCACAAAGTGAATATTCGTAATTTTCAAAAAAGTTACCTTGTTATAGTTATCATCACCGATAATTGGTAACATCTTCAACATTCATTACCATAAACTATCACAAGGTCGATAATTGGTAATATCATTTTCACTTACCTTAAACATTGTCACAAGGCTCGATGGGGAAGGTAATCTCCAAGCTGAAACAAACATTCACAAATTTTTTTCCCTACCATGCCATTTTCCTGTGATGTCATCTGTGAAACTTTTTACAATCATTTTGCATCATCCGCATCTTTTGGTATCTTAGGTCCAAAATTTATGATTTCGATATTTATATCTTTACACCTATCAAAACGAAGATATTCATCTTCATCTCTCAGGAAAGAAACTTAAATAGTATCTGTCATACCCCAATTTTTGACCTAATATACCACCTCACATTTGCATCATTGCATAACTAATAGCTGCATAACATTAATGTGTATAGCATTCACAGTCAAAATTAGGGTTTCACTGATTTTCATCCATTCAAGAGCTAACCAATTAGGGTTTGAGATTTTTTCATCTCATTTGATCTATCTTGATCAAAATATCAACCCCTATCATCGATAACAAAATTCTCTCACGATCAATCGAGGATCGACCAATTAGTGGTTTTGATCGCAAGAGAATTCTCCGACTTTTGAGCAAAGGATGACTTTTTGATAGAGATTGGTCAATATCTTAGATATAACCTCTTGACCTAATTTCTGATTCAAATCATCACGAGTTCATTAATTCATCACCGCTTTCGTAAACATCCGATGAAATTTCATCCATGTAAAAGTCAAACTTTGACTTTGGTCAAATTTTTAAAACAAAACTTTTTCAATCATCAAATACTTCAAATGATCCATCATGATCATCAAAATCAAAGAATTTGAAAAGTCAACAAAAGTCAAAATTTCTATAACTTAGAAAATTTCTAAGTGTTGAAATTTCACATTTTTTCCAAACTTCAAGCTTTTTTTTCACCTAGTTCCAATTGGAATTTGAAAAAACTCAAAACATGAAAGTTGTAGATCATGGAAAATCTTTCCAAATGTCCAAGAACTTCAAAATCCATGGAGGCTAGCTATGTTTTTGAAATTGAAACCAAAGGTTCCATGAAACTTAAATTTCAAAGTTCACAACTTCAAATTATAGGTCATTTTTGTGTTTTCTCATTCAAACCACTTCTAACACTTGCCAAGAGTCATCAAACTGATATCAGCCAAGAGGTATAATTGAAGATTGGATCAAATTGAGATTTTTACACATGGTGAAAAGGAAGGTTCTTTTACTTTCCAAAAGACTATCTTACCCTTTAAGTCATCCTTGAATCACAAAATGCCATGGACATTTGCCTAACATTTTTCGAACTCTATTGCCTATAAATTGATCACAAATTCAAGAGAAATGCACACCAGCATTGCAAGAATCATGCTTTCTTTTCTTTCTTCAAAATCAAGAAACATGATAAACTTTGAAAACTTGCATTTACAAAATCAATACACAAATCCATGCTTTTCTTCTTTTCTTGAAAATCAAGCAATTAGTGCAAAGTTGAAAATAGCATTTTGAAAATTCAATGGAAACATGATGAAAATTGGTGTCCAACATGTTCCATGATCATTAACAAACTTGTTCCAAACCTAAAACAAATCGAATCGAATCAAAATCGAATTCCATTTCCATTTTTTTCAAAATTTAAAACTGACTTAGAATCGAATTGCAAGTTTTGCTTGATCAATTGTTGTTCTAATGATTCATACACCTTCCATGAACATCATGGAGTTGATCTAAAACAAGAATAGTAATCAGAACACCATTAACTCGATTTCGAAGTTCGCTTTTGAGCTATATGTGTTGACTTGTGCAGATCGATTCAAGCAAGTTCAAAGCAAGCAGGCCATCTCTAAAGCATCCTCACATGCCGCTGGTACTTAAGGATCAAGAAATCGACGGAAGTGCTCTAGAATGTGTTTCGATCTCAACTTTTCCAGGTTAGAACACGAAATTGGTTCTCTTGATTCCTTGCACCATTTGAAAAAAACTCACGGCCAATTGTTTTCTGCACTCAACACGATCCTTAACCCTCAAAAAAATCAAACAATCATGAACCATGAATCATTTAATTTGAAAAATCGTTTTAGGGTTCATACGTGTTCCTCTAATCAAAATCATTCTGGGCTTAATATAAATGAAATTAACAAGCATCTCCATGTTCGTGATGAGAAATCGATCAAGTTTGGCTTTTGTTTCGTTCAATTTGGTTGAGAAATAAGGATTTGAGCAAGAATTCGGATTCAAAATCAAACAAGTTTTAAAATTCGCGTGTTCTCGATGTTCTTCGCTTTTCAAATTTCAAATTAACCAATATATATATTAACGCGTGTTTTAATCCACTAACAACTCAAACGCTTGGCTCTGGTTCATGGCTTGCCTTTAAGGCTTCTGACACGCAGATTACCTCATGGTCATGGGTTCAAAACCCAGAAGACCATTCTTTACAAAGTTTTCAATTTTCATGTTTCTTCAAAACTTTCCAATACCATATCAACACGTGTGCTGGTCCACTAACATTTCAAACGCTTTGGCTCTGCTTGGTCCCTCGGCTTGCTCTTAGTTCTTTTACACGCTGTCCCACTCAAAGTGGGTTCAAACCCGTAAAAGATTCATTTTCCATTCTTTACAAAACTCTTCATATTTTCATATTTTTTCTTCAAACTTCAACAATTTTTAATCAAAACTTCATTTTGAGATGATTTTTGCACACTTGTCATTTAATATATATATTTTATGATTATGTCAAAATCCAAAAAATATTTTCATATGATTAAATTTTAATCGAAATGAAAACGACGCTCTCAAACCTTTCAAACCTCCTTAAAAGGTGAATTTTTCAAGTTTTCGACTTCCATTTTTTTTCAAACCTTTCACAAATCAATAACATTTCAAACCATTCTAAAACATTTTCAAATCATTTTCAAAACATTTCATCAAACTTCATCTTTTTACCATGATCGATCCAATTCAACGATAAATCGATTGCTTCTCTCAATTTCTCGACGATCATGGGCCTCACGGTGTAAGTCCTAAAACATTCTTTTTATGTGTATATATTTCTTTTATACATATTCATTTCTTTATGTACAAATTTTCTTATCTGCATATATTGTTGCATAAACTTTCTTCCGTTTGTTTTGTTAATTTCAAACACCATTGGTATTGAAAGAGCATTATCTCCTCGTGAAATCTTTCAAATCAATGGGCCTCCATCACGCATGTAAGTCATAACATTTTTATGTACATAATATTTTGTATATATCAAACTTTCATCAAACATTTTTTAAATAAAATTTTTTATCTAGACATAACATGTATATTTCTTTTTCAAATACTTTTTATCTCAGACATAATATTAAACATACTTTTTTCAAAACTTTTATCTCAGACATAATATACTTTTTTTGAAAATACTTTCAGATAAATCTTGATCAATCATTTCTGCTCCATCTGTACATTTTATTAATTAAATACCATTGATTTTGAAAGAAGCATTATTCCTCGGAAATCTTTCAAATCAATGGGCCTCTTACTGTTGTAAGTCCCAACCTCCTAATGTACATCCATTTTGTCCGTATATTAAAACTCATTCGTGTACATATTCATTTCCTTGTATTGTCAACTTGTAAATAATCAAGTTACGCTGTTTCTAAACGCTCGTTTACGTATAACTTGTTTATATTTCATAAATCAGAATAAACATCATGCATTGTTTATATTTTCATAAACTCCTCAGAATACATATCACACACACACACCTGCTTATACAAATGCTTCTAATAAATAACATAACAATTAGACTAATCAATAGGTTCCCACAGATAGCTCTCCGCTTGGCTTCATAAGACAATCTATCCTCAAGATGGTTAGCTTCCCTTGGCTTCATACAAGATATTTTATTCTGAAGCATGAGTTCACCTCTTCTCTGGCTTTCTTTGTACAAAGAAATCCTCCCACAGAGTTAGCCTGTTTAGGGTTTGTTATAAGACAAACACTTCGCTGAGTCACCTTCTCCTCTGGGCTTCGCTCAAAAGAACTCCTCATTTAGTTTAGCTTCTGGCATCATACAATGAAAGAGATAGGAAATCTCTTTAACAGCTCTCTTGGGCTTCCAATACAAAGAATCACCATGTTAAGATAGAACCTCGAAGGATGGTTTCTGTGAAATCACTTTCAAAATTTCCTGTAGAGTAAAATTTCCTTTGAAATTGCTCTTATTCTAAAAAGGATGATTTTCTATGAAACTTTCAAGCCAAAGACAATGCATACCCTATAGCTTCCTTGAGCTTCATACAAGGACCTCAGATGACCCTCGACGTCCTCTAATGCCTCCTCTTGCTAATAAATACAAGGACCCACTTCAAGTTTAAAGCATCCCTTTAATCCAATTAATTTCTAGATTTAGATCTATCATTCTATGGAAGAAGTATCTCATCTATCACATCACATAATCAAAACTTTTCAAAACTTTTCAAACTTTCAAACTGTTTTCAAACAAAAACATCTCAATAAAGAAGTGGTAACGCTTTGTACACTCAAGCAAAACACCTAATGCTTAAATTAAAAGATTCAAACATCTTTTTCAAACATCTTTCTTAAACATGTGTTGGTAACGCTTGTACACTCAAGCAAAACACCTAATACTTACGATGAAAGATTTTAATCAATCAAACTTTTCAAAATGTATGTGATGAAATAGATTAGATACATTTTTCATTAAGATGACATTTGTCTGTCTCTTACTAACATCCTGTTGTTTTCCACTAGCATAAGTGGAACTACGATTGCTCCGACTTTCTCAACATCCTTGAGAATATGAGGCACAAGGTCTCATCCTGTTGAGCAAATTTATCTCCTCGTAATTAAATAAACCATAGAACCCTAAGAGATCCGAGCTACAAATGCTCGATTCTAATTAGATATATGTAAGATCCAAAGATCTTTGCGAGCACAATAATAATAAAACCTAGAATCCTACATAATCTACTGTTTAAAATCCAAAGGAGAAACTTTCTTCCCAATCATAGAAATAGTAATTAAAAACACACAACATATCAAATGTATTCATATATAAAGTCAGATAATTACATATATTTAGGGTGCTCCATCTATTCCTTTATATACCAATCAACTTCATTTTAATCTCCCTAATGCGTTATGTCTAGTTTTATGCTTAGTCGCTACGCATACCAATAATTTGAGGGTATTTCTCAAATTTTCCCTTTTCATAATCATTAAATCATCTTTCTTGTGTTGAAAATAATAAAGCTTTATGCTCAAGTGGCATCTTTTATAAACAAATCAAAAGATTTAAATCGCTATACATCGAAGATCCGAACCACGTTCAGATCCTCATGGCGCTGCTGGCCACCTTTAACGTGAATAATAAGTCTTCTAAAATCTGATGAAATTTGAAGTGAATATAAGTTCTAGAAAACTGGTGAAATTTAAATTGAATAAATATAATTCTAAAATCTTATGAAGTTTAGTTAATATAAGTCTTAGAAAATTTGTGAAAATTGAATGAATATGTTTAGGAAACCTTGTAAAATTGAAGTTAATATTAATCTTAAAATAATTGATGAAATTTGAAGTGAATATAAGTCTTCAAGAAATTTGATGAGTTTGAAGTGAATCAGTTTTTGAATAATCACGAAATTAAAGTGAATATAAGTTCTAAAATTTATGAACATTAAAGTGAATATAAATTCTTGTAAAAATCTAAAATTGGCGTATATAATTTTAAGATAATCTGATGAAATTTGAAGTGAATATAAGTCTTCGTAAATCCAATGAAATTTGAAGTGAATTTAATTTTAGAAAACTCCGTGAAATTGAAGTAAATAAAGTCTTAGAAACTTCGTGAAATTGAAGTGAAAATAAATTTTAAGATAATCTGATGAAATTTAAGTGAATATAAGTCTTAAAATCTTATGAATTTGAAGTGAATATAAGTCTTCAAAAACTCTAATGAAATTTAATGAATATAAGTCTTCTCAAAAATCTGTGAAAATTAGAAAATATAAATTAGATAATCTGATGAAATTTGAAGTGAATATATGTCTTCTTCAAGAAATTGATGAAATTGAAGTGAATATAAGTTCTAGAAAATCATGAAATTTGAATTGAATATAAGTCTTCAAAATCTAGTGAAAATAGCTTTTAATATAAGTCTTTAGAAAACTGTGAAATTGAAGTGAAATATAAATCTTTATAATTGATATAAGTTTAAGTAAATATAAGTCTTCAGAAAATCTGGTGAAAATTGAAGTGACTATAATCTTAGAAAATCAAGTGAAAATTGAAGTGAATAAATCTTCTAAAATCAGATAAATTGTGTTGAATATAAGTCTTCGTAAAATCTAGTGAAATCAAGTGAATATAAGTCTTAGAAAATCTGTGAAAATTGAAGTGAATATAAGTCTTTAGAAATCTGGTGAAAATAGAAGTGAACATAAATCTTAAGATAATTTGATTTGTTGAAGTGGAATATAAGTCTCTTTTAAAATCGATGAATATTAATACTATAATCTTCCTCAAAATCTAATGGTGAAAATTGAAGGAATATAAATTTAGTGAATATAAGTCTTCAAAAAATTGATGAAATTTGAAGTGAATATAAGTCTTCAGAAAATATAGAAATTAAGGAATATAAATCTAAAATAAATTTAATAATATTTGAAGTGAATATAAGTCTTCGTAAAACTGTGAAATTGAAGTGAATATAATCTTCTAAAATCTGTGAAATTTGAAGTGAATATAAATTATGATAATCTGATGAAATTTGAAGTGAATATAAGTCTTTAGAAAGTTTTATGAAATTTGAAGTGAATATAAGTCTTTAGAAAATCAGATGAAATTTGAATTGAATATACCCTAAAAATCGATGAAGTTTTAAGCGTAATATAATTCTTTTGAAAATTTTGTGAAAATTGAGTTTGATCATAAATCTTAAGATAATCGGTGAAATTTAAGTGAATATAAGTCTTCTAAAATCTGATGAAATTTAAAGAATATAAGTCTTCGTAAAATCCGATGTAATATGAAGTGAATATAAGTCTTAAAAGATGAAATTGAAGTGATTATAAGTCTTTATAAAATCTAGTGAAAATTTGAAGAATATAAGTCTTTAGAAAAATCTGGTGAAAATTGAAAGTAGAATATAAAGTTTTTAAGCAGATGATCTTGATGAAATTTGAAGTGAATATAAGCTTCTTCGTAAAATATGATGAATTTCATGAATATAAGCTTCATGAAATTTCAAGTGAAAATTGAAGTCAATATATGTCTTCAAAAATCTAGTGATATTTAAAGTGAATATAAATCATAAGATAATTTGATGAAATTTAGTGATTATAAATCTTCTTTGGTAACTGATGAAATTTAAAGAATATAAGTCTCGTAAACCTACAAAAATTGAAGTGAATATAAGTCTTTAAAACTGTGAAAATTGAAGTGAAATATAAATCTTAAGATAATCCATGAAAATTTGAAGTGAATATAAGTCTTCAGAAAATCATGAAATTTGAAGAATATAAGTCTTAGAAAATCAAGGAATTTAAATTGAATATAATCTTCGAAAATCTATGAAGTTTGAAGAATATAAGTCTTAGGAAAATTGTGAAAATTGAATGAATATAAGTCTAGGAACTTTGTAAAATTGAAGTTAATATTAATCTTAAAAATAATTGGATGAAATTTGAAGTGAATATAAGTCTTCAAGAAATTTGATGAGTTTGAAGTGAAATAAGCTCCTTTAGAAAATCCTAGGAAATTGCTTAATATGTCTCGTAAAATTCGCTAACATTAAAGTGAATATAAATCTTCTAAAATCTGCAAAATTCAGAAGTGTACATAACTCTTAAAATAATCCTCGATGAAATTTGAAGTGAATATAAGTCTTCGAAATCCAATGAAATTTGAAGTGAATTTAAGTCTTTAGAAACCCGTGAAAATTGAAGTAAATATAAGTCTTAGAAAATCCGTGAAAATTGAAGTGAAAATAAATTTTAAGATAATTGATGAAATTTGAAGTGAAATAAGCTTAAATCTTATGAAATTAAGTAAATATAAGTCTTCAAAAATCGAATGAAATTTGAAGTGAATATAAGTCTTTAAAAACTGGAAAATTGAAGTAAATATAAATTCCTTAGATAATCTATGAAATTTGAAGTGAATATATGTCTTCAAGAAAATTGATGAAATTTGAAGTGAATATAAGTCTTCGTAAAATGAAGGAAATTTGAATTTAATATAAGTCTTCGTAAAATCTAGTGAAATTGAAGTGAATATAAGTCTAGGAAAATCTCGTGAAAATTGAAGTGAACAGTAACCCTGATAATTTGAT
>CM038796.1:178209372-178325548 GCA_021764765.1 Vicia sativa | reverse complement strand
GAAGAAAAAGTCAAAAAGCGGATAACGAGGGGCATTCTAAAATCATGACAATAAATGGATAACAATGGTTATCAGGGGTGATGAAGAATAACCAATAACGTTAGATCGAGGTGTTTCCAAAAGGCGGATAACCCTAACGTTAGTTAGGGGTGTTCTAAAATTTTCAAAACACACCGGATAACCTCTTAATGTGTTATCCGGTTTATATTTCATTTATGTCAAATCGGAAAACTTACTCTTGTGTCCTCGGGAGTGTAAAATAAAGAACCGGATGGGGACTTTGGGTTCTCGATTTGTCAAAAATTCTCTTTCTCGTTTTGAAGTTAAAATAGTAAAAGTAAAAAAAAAACAATTAGTATTTATACAAAGGCAATTTCGTCCAAATATCAAAATTGTAGAGGTATGAGAATAAATGTAGAGGTATCAAAATTAGGATAAAATTTTTAGTAAAGCTCTAAAGAAGAATAAAGCCTATATATTTCTTATGTTAACTTATGAAAAATGAAAAATAAAAATGTCTCTTACAATGTATTTTGAATGCACTCTCTTTTAAAAAAAATACTTTTATAAAGATTGAAAATATATTTACGATATAAATTAGAAATATATTTTCGGTTTTAATAGAGTTACTACTTCTCCACGATGATCAAGGTACCCTCTTTTTCTAATTAGAAATCGAAAATGTATTTTAGTTTATACGAAAATACATTTTTAATTTTACTATAAAATGAAGTGAATCTCAAAATTGAATGAATTCATATATACGAGTCGCATTAGAAATATATTTTAATTTTTAAAGATATTTTTAAATTTCGTGGTATTTAAGAAACACTTATGATATATTTGAGAAATTCTCTAATTTTGTGGTAGATGGAATGAAATCAAATTTAGTTACATTGATTAAAAAGGTATGGTGTCTAATGGCTTAGTGAATAAGTCAGTGAATTGTTGTTGTGAAGTAAAGAGAAAATTGGATTGGAGATAAAAAGTTAAGAATTGGAAAAAAATTCTAACTCTTAAATTTATAGATAGAAACCTACGTAAATTTAAGAAAAACTCATGAAAGATCAATATATATAAACAACTTAAAACGTCTCAATATATCTGGATAGAGATTCAAGATTTAAGTAAATAATCTATTCATTTTTAACGGTACCAATATCTTTTTCATCGCAATTTGACATGCACTCATTCTTCTTGTTTTTACCAAAAATTGAATGTAATTAGTGAATGTTTGATTTCACGTTAAAAATTTAAAAATCTTGCATTTGTTTATTATTTTATCATCAGCCAATTCCCTTTATTACAATTCATTTCTCTCTATACTTTCTTTCATTTTCAAATCATGTCTAAATTTTAAGTTTCTATAAGAAATCCAAAGAAAGACTAATATGGCGGCCTAAGACTGGAATCGGTCTCTTCTCGATGCTGTTTGCAAATACTTGTGCTTCCTTTTCAATAGACAGAAGTGAATACGACAGAACATGAGGTGGCTTTATAGTGCTCTAATAATTCCTCACTCAACTCATCTCGAATCTCTATCCAGATATAGTCGTCTCTTCTCTCACTCTCACCCTTCAATACACATTTATTTTATATTATAACTAGTATTTTCATCTTGTGTATACACGGAACAAATTATGAATAAATATTATACGAGAGAAAATAAATTATTATTTTATTAATTAAATAATTGAAATATATAAAAATTAATGATTGAATAATAATTTGAAATAATTTATATTAAATATCAATAAATACATTAAATAATATTTATTAGAAAGAAAAAATATATATAATCAAAAACTGTTTAGATGAGATTTTATTTAAAATTTGGGCTTAAACATGTATTTTATTTTAATATATTAAGAATATACTCCGACCTTCGAACACGACAAATTTGAATGTAATAGTTTAATGTATACTTTCAGCAATAATTAAATAACTTAAATGGACCAATTCATCTAACTAAATTACTGTTTACGTGGTTCTATTCCCATATTATTTTGTTATCAAATTGTTTTATACTCGAATTCTATTTTATTATTACACAGATTTTGTATGAAATTATATAAGTACTGGTTTGCTTTTGTCTAGAATGGCAATATATGATTGAATAGACTTTATGGAATTTGAGTATCACATACTTTGAAAATATTATCTGTGAATTTAATTTAGCTTTTATATAAAGGTTTGACAAGTCTCACCTTAAAAGTTTTTATTAGGTACCAATAGTCTCATAAATGTTGGGACAATTTTAAGGTCAACACGAAGAACAAATGTGAGAAATATACTATATATTTTACCTGAACTTTTTTAGGTGAAAGTATTTTGATTGTTAACAAAATTTCTTATATTTAATCACGTTATTTCTTATATATATATATATATATATATATATATATATATATATATATATATATATATATATATATATATATATATATTTATAATTATATCTTCTATTTTAAATGTATATTCTGTTTTTAATTAAAAATATAATATACTCTATTTTATAAACAAAAAATATAATATATCTATATTTAAATATGAATAAAATAAAATTATAAATAGATAAATATATATATATATATATATATATATATATATATATATATATATATATATATATATATATATATATATATATATATATATATATATATATATATATATATATATATATATATATATATATATTATCTATTTATAATTTTATTTTATTCATATTTAAATATAGATATATTATATTTTTGTTTATAAAAAATAGTATATTATATTTTAATTAAAAACAGATATACATTTAAAATAGAAGATATAATTATAAATATATATATATATATATATAATAAAAAAACTTTTATTTTAAAATTTAGAAAAAAAAATTATTGTCATTAAAAACAGAATAAATTTATTTAATAAAAACAAAACAAATATATATTATCATTGAAATTATATTTATTTTATTTATATTGAAATTTTTAAAACAAAATTATATTGTATACAAAATAAAAACAGAATTATTTTTTAAAACATTTTAGAAAAATAATTATTTATTATATATATATATATATATATATATATATATATATATATATATATATATATATATATATATATATATATATATATATATATATATAACACCCATACATATATATCATAATAATATGTAGTGATGCTATAAATGATGCAAGAATCATACAATTAGATGAAAAAGACAAGAATTTAAAACTGAATACAATATAAATCTTCATCATAATGTATCCAGGAAGTTTGTCTTCAACATCACAAAGCGGAAAGATACATCTGCAGAGGTCTTCCTGCCTTCTGCTCATCTGCAGTCTTCGAAACCAATCATCTAACAATTCTTTTGTCTATAACATGTTCTTGAAAAAATAATAAGAGAATGGTGAGATTACTAAAGCTCGTGAGTTCCTATCTTACGGGTTCACTCGATTCTACGGGGTATGCATCAAGCGGATTCACCGGAATCAGGGTTATACTCATGTCTGTATAAGTACAAACATGGGTAATACCACCATTGAGAGTCCATAACTACCCGAAGGTGACAACACAAAACAACAAAACACAATATGAGACTCACACTCATGCGAGGAATCAAGGAGTAATTTAGTACTTTTACCACGGTTCGCATTCACGTCCTCGGTGAGTAAACCCGATACCTAATGTCAAGAGACTCGTATCAATCCATCACACGATAAACGGATCATTCTATATGAAACTCCATGCGATGAGTACAGTGACATTGCCTATATGGCGTCACAACCATGTCGGTCATCTACGTTGATGAATTACTCGAAACGAAATCGCCTTCTCGACGCATGGCCCACGGGTGATAGTCTAATGGTGTAGCCTATGTGTAACCATTATAGGTGAGTTGTATGCAGGATTGTCTACATGGCGTTTCCTCCTCACCATACCAAGCAATACAGACGAGTTCAAGGTGGAATACCCTCCAGCGGGACACAAACACATCGCCTTTGGTAGCTCGGGACGCGTCTGACATACCCAAATCACTCGCCAAGGTATCCAAGATCACTCGGCAGCGGGGAACTAATGATCACTCGGCATTAGTCATGGTCATAAGCAATTTGCATCTGGTATAAGGCCTACTCGATTCAAGCATATTCTAAAACCACAATGGACATTGAGCCACAAGGCACACATCAAAACCAATCATCCGTCGTTACTACGAGCAGCGGAAAACAATTCTCACAAGCAATGTTATATATTTTTGATCAAAAGTCAACCAAAAATCACATTCTTGACCATCTCGTAATTACATCCATTGATGATTAAAACACACTTCTTATACTAAATTAATAATTCTCCATTGTCCATAAGTCATCCCTTATAACAATTATACATAATATATCGAGGAAGCAGTGAAATGCGATTCTAAGGCTTAGAACCATTACGCACTTGGGGAGGAAATAATAAATTTTGTCCAAGGGATCATGCTGAGCGGCGGGATCCTGCAAATTAATATTTTTCCACGTTCGGTGCTTGTGCGACCTCGTCTTGTTGGCGTAGTCTGCGATTTGTAGAAAAACCAAAACATTATGATTCTATCTTGGGGTTCCTAACTCCATTTTAATTCCATTTGACTTGACCCATAGCATTCAATCTGAATTACATTACAATAACATGTTAATTTCTACTAGAAACATGCATGCATTCACAATTACACACTCTAACCCTTATTCCTAAACATGCAAAATCACACAAACTCCTAATTTCTAACTAATGAAACTCACCTTAGGTCAATGGAGGTTTGGATGTCATGCTTGCTGCCATTGGACTCTCATCATGATCAAAGTTTCACATTCATCATCAACAATCCCATAATGCCTCTTTTCCCATTTTTCAGCAAGAAATCCCAAACTTCAAATGCGGTTTTCTCCTTCAATATAAAATCTGTGAAAACGAATAAAATACCAAATTGAAGGGAATTTCGTAAGATTTTCAAAAAGTCCAGAATTACCTGAATCAGAGTTACGAGCTAGGAGTTATGGCCGGTTTAGTGCTGGCTATACTTGAAACACGAAAATGGTGTTTGAAGATGACAAGCTTCATTCTTTTTCCTTCTCTCTCTATTCTCTTGTCAAAAATATTATTTGTAATAACTAGCCCACCAAACATACCCTTAAGTCACATGCAACTTTGTTCTTTGCCCAACTTGCCCTCCAACTAGGTAGAATTTACAAAGATGCCATTTAATTAGCTTCTAACTATTCTCTTTGAATTTCTCTACTAATTCCTAATTTACAATTATTCCTCATGGTGTAGAAATTTATATTACTTTCATGTTTAGATAAAATTGGGATGTTACATGTATATTAACAAAATATTATTAAAAATAAAATATCATATAAGTATATATGTAATAAAAACAATTTAACAAAAAAATTTATAATCAAAACTGTTCTAATATATATAAATATATATTAGAACAGTTTTGATTATAATTTTTTTTATTAAATTATTTTATAATAAAAAAAAGTACATATTTTATATTATTTTAAAAAAAAGCAGAATATATTAAAAAAAATAGTATATATTTGTATCTTAATGAAAAACAAAATATTATATATTAATAAAAAACATTAAGATGAATATAATAGTTATATATATATATTATTAATTTTGCAAAAAAAAATTATATATAAAAAATTATAAAAAATAAAATATATTAATTTTTTTAAATAGAAAAATAATTTTTTTCAACAAACTATATATTAAAAGTAGAATATATTATACATGTCTATTTAAACTAAAATAAAAACAAAATGTTTATTAAATATTTATGGTAAAACAAAAGCAAAATATTTATGTTTATATATAGTATATGTTTAACAGTTAAAACTAAAATAATATATTTAATAGTATTTTTTAATATATAATATATATATATATATATGGTACATGTTTAATAGTTAAAACAAAAATATTATATTTAAAAATAATATATATTAAATAGTTAAAACAAAAATAATATGTTTAATATTATATATAGTATATTTTTAACGCTTAAAACAAAAACAATATTTTTAAGAATAATTTATATTAAATAGTATATGTTTATTTATTATTAAGTTGATTAATATTTTTAATTAAAAATATAATGATTGTATAAAATATTCAATATGGAATATTATCGGTATAAATCGTAGTTGGATGTACGATAGAATATATTCATGAAGACGTGCACTTAAACCCAATTTTATAGAAGGATTTAATCGGTTTATCACGTGGGCGTTTGCTTAGGAATGTTGTCGAAGCGAAGGAGGAGTTAGGTGTCCTTATCTGAAATGTGATTGTAAACCGATAATTAGTGATCGAGGGAAGTAACACGTCCTTTCCATAGAAGGGTTTCGTTGAAAATTATTGGATTTTGTATAATGGGGAAGAATTGCCGAGTAACGTACCATATATAGCCTTGAATATTAATTTATTTATTTGATTTCGTAGTTGTAGTTTATCAATTGAATTGTGTGTTTTGACATTGCTATGCGTGGAGTAGTATCGGTTTAAGGCATATGGAAAGTTGTTTTGGATTTGATAGTTTATTAATGAATTATTGAATTTAGGAATAATTTTAGAATTATTAATAAATTAGGAATTTATTACTAATTTATCTAATTTTGTTTAATTAATTAAAATAAGGTGATTTAGTAGAAGTATGACAAGGACAATGTGCTAAAGTTAGGTAACATAGATGGGGTTAGAAAAGGAAAAGCAGTATTAAGGGTCCTAAGGGCAAAAGAGACTAAAAGGAGAATTGAGGTTTAGTGTTGTCATTAGTTACAACTGTGAAAACAATGAGAGACATAGGAGAATGGAAGGAACAAGGAGAACTAGGGCAAGATCCATTGTTGGAACCTTAGAGTAACCTTGATCCAAAGATAAGAGTGAAGTTCCAACTTTCTAAGAGATAATATAATGGTAGGTATGTGGTGATATTCGTGTTAGTTTTTAGTGTAGGTTGTTTGATTTAATCTGTTGAAATCGGCTATAATCGATGAATTGATGCTTTGTATTATGTGGTAATTGATTGGTAGAAATGATAATTTGATGTTTGATTGTGCATTATTTCATGAAGTTGGGTTTTTGAGATAGGGGAAAAGGTTTTTGCACTACTATTTTTCTAATTTCGTAAAATTGTTTTTCATATGGTGGAATCGATTGTAGTGCAGGTGCAATCAATTGCACAGTTCAATTTTGGAGAATTTTTGCTTCGGTTTGAATAAGCAATCGATTGCAGCAGAAGAGAAATCAATTGCACTGCTTAAAAATATGGTTTTTGGCCTCTGGAACAGGGTGTAATCAATTGCTCTATTATTGCAATTAATTGCTCGCTGTTTGACAATATTTTTGAAAACTTGTAAAATCCATAACTTTTGACTCGGGTGTCCATTTGACGCATCGTTCAGACCATTGGAAAGGTGAGAACGTTATCTATCCTATAAAAATGATTTCAAATACAGTATATAATAATTTTATGGGGTTATGTCCTTTTGTGTAAATTTCTCATTTTATATATTAATAATTATGTTGATGTGTTGTTAGTGATGATGTTTAATGAAGTACATGATTGATAACTATATGTATACATGCTTAGTGGATTATAATGCTATGTTGTAATGTCGTGTCATTATAATTGAATATAACATGATGAATTGATAATATGATTTTGTGAATTATACTGCCATGATGTGGTGTTGTTAGATGTATGCAAATATATTGTTATTTGTTGATATATCGTTGTATTGCTATTGTTGTTTGTTGAGCAGGTGTTGTTGTATGGTGGCTGATAATGACATGTCACATTGATGGATGTCGATATCAATGTATGTTGCATTGCATGGTTGTGTCACATGCATTCATGTTGAGTTGTTTTTATTGTTGGCTATAATCCTAGATGGAGTGGATAAGGCGAGGTGAATACAATTTATTCCCTTTGTTGTTGGATATGATCTTAGATCGATGATTGTAACACCCAATTCTATCCAACGTTTTTTATTTAAATCAGTGCCAAAATTTCAACAATATGAGGCATTACATTCATAATCAAAACCGTCAACTTAAAAGCATATCATAATGGATACATAGCACCTATTAATTCAAGGAATTTATAATAATTATTTATCCTTCAAAATACTTCATATTTATTCAAAAACTACATGGATTTATAATATTTTAAAACTTCAAGCGAAATATAACATCTTTTCAACAACTTAATTCAAGGAAACAATTCTCAAAGTATCAACATCAACAATGCAACGGAAAACTATATAAAATCAAATATGCGTTCATTCCCCCCGAGTGCTACGTATCAGAGCGACGACACCATAAGCAACTAAATTCTTTACTCCTCGTTACCTGCACATTACCAATATAAAGGTAACAGCCAACAAAATAGAAAGGGTGAGATATCTACCAATATAAACAGGTGTATGATAAATAATATATTAGGATTAAATCATACAATTTTACCACATCACAAATAACACGTCACAATAAATTACCAATCAGCAACCATACGACACTACTTCATTCGTTAGCAACAACATATAATTACTTCGCAATTAACAATGACATGACTTCAATGAGACTCAACAATGCATATGCATGTGGTACCGGTGGAGTAAACTCCCTTCATTAATTGCGAGTTATCAGAGGCACAAGGCATAAGCCTTCTTCACAATTCCGCCAATACAGGCCTTCACAAATGCAAAATGAAATGCGATGCTAACAACGTATAAATAACAACATAAATTCACTTCACAAGACATACGCCTATATCACTATTATTACTAATAATCAGAGGTAATTATCGTCATTGAAAATATCCTGCAACTTCACATAATTCAACATACAACAACATATTCATCGCTAATTATTATAAACAAATCTACAACACAATACCTTCACACAAATTCAACAAAATAAACAATCACAATCATCTACTAAAATATACAAATCATTCTAACCATTTTTTAATTAATTTTGGACAACTAATTATATAAACAACTCGCTTCTTTCGGTTAATTTTGGTACTGCCTTTAAGTATTATTTTTATTATTTCCAGAATTATATTGCCATTTGCTAACTATACTACTAACATTCCATCTTCCTTGTATTTAATTTATATTGCAACTAGATTACTTGTACTTGTGTTTTTTACTACCAACTAACATTCTGCCATTATCTAATTATGTTCCTGTTACTATATTTTATTCTTGCTGCTATTAATTCTTATCAGTACTATTACTAAATCCAACTGCCTTGGCTAATAATAGTAGTATTCTTATTATTCCATTTGCTACTTCTTGCAGTATTATCATTTAATTACTAACACATTTAATTGGTTTAAATAACATCTTATGACTCATCAAACCTGTTAATCAAGTGGCCAAAATGAAATCATAGAAAACTACGAATAACACGAAAAACAAGGACAAGTGGTCCCACTCTAGCCTGGAACGATCGCCCCCCACTCTTCTCCAAGGGAGGCGCCCACCTCCACTTCTAAGGCACCTAGAGGGCGCCCGCCCCCACCTCTAGGACCTCCGTCTCCTTCTTGTTTTGTTCCGGGGGCGTCGCCTCCTCTCAATGGTGTAGGGGCGCCGTCCCACCCTACCACTCCCTTTTTCAATCGATCGGTGTAATTAATTACGTACATCACCATTATTTCTATCCTTGATTAACACCAGACACTACCATAATATTAATCATTTAATTCACATAAGATCTACACAAACACATATAATTTCATACAATTCATCCCCATCGATTTATCATAATCCGTTTAGAAAGTTAGAACCCCACCCTTACCTTAAATTTGTGATGGTTATAACTCCGATCAATTCCTATTTTCGGTTCGATTATGCACTTCGGTATCCTCTCCTAGCCTTTGTGCCTCCACCTTCTTCAATTGGTTTTCCTCTTCTCACGTAAACCCTATTTTCTAATATTTCCTTCCTTTATATACTCCCAATATCATACTCTATTAATAATTAATTAATTATTCTACTCCTTTAATAATTCAAATATTATTATATCATATATTCTATTTGGCCAATTAAATAATACTTCTCATTCTATTTCTCACATTATAATAAAACTCACTAAATATCCTAGTTAATTAATTTCTACTCATAATAATAATTCTCCGACTAAACTAATTATTCACTTAATCCTCTTAAACCGACTTATAAATCCGTTAACATCCCTTATAATTATTCCGATAATTTCTTCTTCGACTAAATTCCAACAAATATTTTCTTAATACTTCATTTTAAGTAATTAAATGATTTTCCGGGTGTTACATAGATCAATAGTGAGGTGAATCAATTTTTTCATAAAAATGGTGACTCTGATCCTAGATATAGTGGATTTGGTAGTGATCTCGGTACCACATGCATAAAGTCAGTGTTGTGTCTCATTGCATGTTCTATTGTTGGCATAATATTGTGATATATGGCTGTTTACGGTTATTAATTCTAATTATGATGCAATGTTGTGACAAGTGAATATAATAACTACGCATGACATATTTCCATATACTTATAATTATATTGTTCTTTATATTATTGTGATATCTTACCTACTGTTTGAATGTTGCCTCTATGTAGGTAACGTGCGAGATGTCGAGGTAGTCCGAGTTCTGAGTTAGAATAAGTTGCTCTTTGTTACGTCTAGAGTCGACATTATGCTTGGATCGTAACATTGGATTGGGGATAACGCTTTAATTTACTTTGCTTTTTTTGGTGATTCCTTATGGAGTAGTTTACACTCAAAATGTTCGTTGTGATTCCTTTTTATGTGAAAGTTATTTTGTTGAATTTGAACTAATTATGTTGCTTTAATGAAGTTGTTTTATTTGAGAGTATATTATTATGTTTATTCGAGAAGGTGTTATGTATCCACTTGATTGAGCAAATTATGATTTATATTATGTAGCATCCTAAATGCGTTGCAAAAGAAAAAGATTACTCGATTTTAATATTATTAATCGTGGAGAATTTAGGATGTTACACTAGATACTAGCAATATGCATGCTTGATAATCGACCATCTGCGGAATATGAGGAAAACTTTAATCTGATCAGTGAGATGGTTGAGGATGTTTTTGCTTTCGGTGAATTTTCATTTTTAATATAAATTTATATTTAATATTGCTAATTCAAACTATTGTTGTTTAGTTTCTCGCTGAGATGAATTGCGGTCAAGGTTATAGATTATATAATTCATCAGATGTATAGACAATTTTGGAGGACTTTTAAAGGCGTTAAAAATAAAGAAGTTTGGTTTAACAAATTTAAGGTATAATTAATTTATTTTTTTAGTTATTTTTATTTAAATGACTTTTCATTATAATTATCTAACTATTTATTTTAATTTCATAGAACATTGCAGGAAAAATGTGTGGGGGACGTATTGAATGAGAAGATGATTAAAAAAATTTATAATGGCAGAATCTCAAGACAACTTTGTGGCATAACACGTCGTGTTAGAGAGTGTTGGGAAATTCAGAGTATCCATCCCAATTGGATAGGCAAAGAGGTTTTGAGGAACTTCTTAAATATTAGGAGTCACCGAAGTTCGAAGCTAAATCGAAAAAATTTAAGATGAGGTATCGAAAAGAGGGTTGTGTTAATGCGGTTGGAAGTATAAGTCTTTGAGTATGTTCAACGCATGGTAAATATGACCACTTTTTAAGTTATATTTTGATTCATAATATATTTTATTAATTAAAGTTAATTTTGTTATTTAGACTAAGACTTTGGGAGACCATCACTAATGATTGAAATTGGTTAAAAGACTCGAACAAAGAAAATGGGGATTTTGTTGTGACGTTTGCCATTGATTTTCTACTTCTTCCCTTGATTGCTTAATCGGAGCTCTTGATAAGAGATGTTGAAAACCATCAAACTCTATGATGAATTTCTATCAATCTTGATGAACAAGATTTTTGTCACCACAACAATGACAATGAAAAGAACACTTAAAGAAGAAAGAAAGACAATAATTTTAGAGTTTCTCTCATCACAAATTTAAGAAAACTTCTTATTCAATTTACAAGCTGCAAAATTATGTGAATGACTTGATTGATTAGGGTTGCTTCCACTATTTATAGATTTAGGTTAGCTTGTTGTCTAGCCTAAACCCAAAACTATAAAAGTCCAAAATACTTAATTTGGAATTAAATCAAAACTATCTATTTTGGACCTAAATCAAATCTTTACTTTTTAGATCTAAAACAAATATCGTGTAACAAATTATTTGCACTTATAAATCAAATCAAATTTTTTCAACACTCTTTTTCTCTATCGAGCAAAGCCGACACAAAGAATTACTTTCAACAATTCGTTAATGTCATAGTCATGAGAAAAACTTACATGTAAATGGATATAAATCCTTATTATTACAAACAATCACTAAAAATAAAAAAAATATTTAATTTATTTAAAATTAATTTATTTTAAATTAATATCATATGATTCGTTCAAATTATGAATAAGGACATAAAATATTTTCTTTTATTTTTTAATTAGTAAAAAAAATGCAATTGACTATTTATAAAACCAAATATTGTATTTGTGTATACTAAATTTTTTTCCATAGTCATACACTCAAAACTCAATTCATCTTGAGTTGAATCTCCCATCCAGATATAATCTTCTTGTCACTCACCCTTCATTACTTTGACTTTATATAAATAAATGTTCTGACTTTTAGAACAAAGACAAATATGGAGGCTTTGTTTAATATATTATATATCCAAGTTAAATTATTGTTTAAGAAAATTCCATTCCCTCATTTTTTATATTATTTCATTACTACTTGCATTACATGATGCATCCATCCGCCGACGGTAAAGACAAAAACAAAGCTCCCATTTTCATTCATTCCTGATTTGCAAGTCTTACACCAAAGCCTTAGGTCGTTAGCCTTAATTGAAATTCAAATATTTCTCCCTCTTCAATTATTATTTCCTTCATCTATAAATAGCTAAATAGATATCACAACATAATAGTAACTAACTTTCTAGTCTCTTCAATCATAATAACTTCTATCTTTATTTAAACAAGAGAAACTAAATGGAATCTTATTCCAGTTCATATTCTTCAACTAATAATTCTCCATACATATCCCAAAACACCAAGAAACAAAATGGATCAATCAAACATAATCAATACCCTTTTCAATCCAAATACTCTTGGCTTCATTCAGTAAGAAAGACACCAGTAAAGAAATGGAAGAAAACGCCTATAGCACCTATGCCACCAACACCTGTCAGAATATACAAAGTAGAACCTATAAACTTCAAAGAACTTGTTCAGTCCCTCACTTGTGCACCTCAGTTCACACCTCCACAGCCTGATCAACACAACCTTCAAAGCACAGACCATAACATCTCCCATAACACCGCTCCTTCTCTCCCAATACAATTGTTTCCCAACAGCATGGTCAATACCGTGGAAGTATCCCCTTCATTGGTGCCAGTGGCAGTGAGTACTCCTAACAACTGGTATAACTACTTTCAAGCTGAGTATTCTGAAAAGAAGTGTAAGGATGATCGGGTGATTAGTCCTGGTTTGTTGGAAATGAATTTGCTGTCACCGACATCTTTTGGTAACTGGTGCTTTGTTCCTCCTATCATGAGCCCAACAGTTTGACCTGTTTTGAAGCTGTTCTGTATCTAGGTCTTTTACAATGGACAGAATTATTTTTAAGTGTTAATTGTTGTTCTATTATTCTTTTATAGTAGCAGCTGAATATGTATTCTTGTATGTATGGCACTTGGATGGTCAGGGCCATGCCCGTCGCGCCCGTTTCTCGCTCTCGTCTATCATTGTGAATGTACACTTTAAAAACATAATACAATATATATTATCTTCTTTTCTCTCTCTCTCTTTTTTTTAAGTCTAGTATTACGTACCTGAATAGAAAAGAATTGGTATGTTGATGGAGATACTTCTTAGTTAGGGATGAGAATACTTCAGGACCTACAACAAACTATAGTCTAATTTATTTAAGGACACATCAGACATATTTAAATAAAAATGTAGGTTTAGAATTTTTGAAAAGTCTATTTAATTATTAAAAAATTTACGAAATTTTATAGACAACCTATATTTTCACATATATATTAAAAAATAATCTAAATATCCATGTTAATGTATGCATATATATTAAAAATGACTAAATAGGATGAGTTATATAGACATATATATTAGAAAAAAAATATTAAATAGATTGATTTATACATGCATATAAATTAGAAAAAAGATTAAATAAATTGAATTTTTAAATAGGTTTTCAGGTGACCCAATAATCAAAAAGAGATTATTTTGATTTTTTAGGTCATTTCATTTGTGCTCTTTTTTACTAATATTGATTTATGCTTAGGTCATCACATTTTTACTAACATTTTATTATCTTATTGTCAATATGAATAATTTTATTAATAATATGTATTAAAAATATGTGTTATTAAAAATTAGTGATTGTTACATATTTGGAATTTTAGCAAATAAAATAATTATCCATTTAGGGGCACGTTAAAATTGACCTGGGCAAGCGGTACAACATTCAACTTGTAGCGGTAAAAACTACGAGTGTAAGCCATTGAATTGACTCAACTCGAAAAATAATAAACAATGAAGTCGCCACCGCGTTTTTATTTTATCCAAAAGACTAGGAAAAAGAGCGAATAAAATTCTAAAAAAATCAGAGATCTAGGATCGGGGGTTAGTTATGCTAAGGAAAGGTGTTAGACATTCAAAGCATCTACGGTACTCTGTATGAACCTTTTTGAAAATTTGTATACGTGTGATAAAAGAGTATATGTACACAATGGATAGAGGGGGTGAGAAAATAAGTATTTTTTTTACAATTTTTGATTTGATGGATCTTCTAAGAGAGGTCGTCGAGAGGTTATTGTAGTTTCTATTTCTTGCCTTCTTGTACCATACGCATACACTAAAATAAATGCATGGCCAAAAGTAGTAAAACAACCTCCAATTATTAATAAATCCAAAATATCAAATTATCGACTTCGCACCATTTCACGCCCCGTATCTCACGATCAAGCATACTTTGGATAAAGTCTAGAAGAAAATTGTAGAGGTGATTAGAGTGAGCAATTTCGTGTTGAAAGTGTTTGAACCGATGCCGTAGCATGCTTGAAAATGGCTTTGAGGTCGCGGCATCGAGCGGTTGCAAAATCGCAATTACTCTAAAGCCTTGCTAACCACCAACTCATTACGAGTATGCTACTTTACGACCTATAACTCCTTGATACTCGACCAAATGATCCAAACTCGGCGCCATTGGAAAGAGCTCGTATAATAGAACAACTTTGCATCTCATTGCCAATTTAAACGGAGCCTTAATCACGGAGAAAATGGACTTGAACTTTGTCACACATTGTTTGATGAAAGTCTTGGCTTGGTAGGTCCCCAACGTACCACCTCACTATTTGTCAACTTCAAACCAATAACTTTGAGGCTCCATATTTTTATGCGACGTTAAACGAAATAATTCTTGAGCGAGACTTTTAGAGGACATGACAAACTCCAAATTTCATGTTTTTCCATACGGTGATCGAATCGATGATAAAAACAGCCTCGAACATGCGCATAACAACTGTTTGAGAAAATGCTCTCGTATGCATGGCAAAAGTGCATGTGCCATTTTGCATAACTTCAACCTAACCACTTCGAGGCTTCGTATATTTTGCTGCGACATCCGAAACGAAACAGTTTATGAACGAAACTTATAGAGGACATGACAAACTCCAACTTTTAGGTTCAGAGTTTTTCCATGCGGCGATCGAATCAATGATAAAAAAATCTCGAACATGCGCACAACAACTGTTTGAATATTGCGAACATGATGAATTCTTATTTTCGAGGCTTTGTAAATTTTGATCCGAGTCCCGAATGAATTTGATTCCTTCAACAAAGTTGTAAACTGCCGCGAGACGAACAACTTTTCAGTTGAACATTTTTTAATTCGGAGTCGATAGCTATGAGAAAATTGAACCCAAAGTCGTCGATTTGACCACACAACAAATACTTAAAAATTTCACTAAGTGTCGGACTTTGCACACATGATGAATTTGTAACTTCATAACTTTTGATCAGAGTCCCGAATTAATTCGATTCCTTCAGCAAAGTTGTAGATTGCTGCGAAATTAATAACTTTGATTTTGAACTCGACGCAAAACGACGCTTGGAAACACGTGTAAAATACCTCCAAAGTCGAGCACTTAAACATGTTGAAAAATACTCAAAATTTCACCAAGTATGAACTTCAAAAGTTATGAATATTAAACTTCGGAGTCTCATAACTCGAAATCCGAGCATTTTAGAGAAATCTTCACAAGGACCAATTCGGATTACGAAATGCACTCTTTCTAACGAATGCCAATTCACAAACTTCCGACCACAGACGAGTGAGATAGAGAGTCAACAATATGGCTCCGGGAACATAAAGTCTTCAAAACTTAGAAAAGATTTCTAAGTCCAAGATTACTTAAACTGCAAGAAATCTTGTTTTCACCCGGCTCTTCTGACTTTCCTCAACAAACGGTCACATTTTCTCAAATGTCGACTTTTGACAATAATTTTGAGCAGAAATTCCAACCGGTCAAACTTTGTCTGTTGTTGACTTTTCAGTATGCATACCCAAATCTCTCTTATCAGTCCGCTCTTAATTTTCTGATGAATCACGTGGATCGATAAGCCATATGTAAATACTTTAAGACTCAGAAGACCATAGAATCAATTTGGACTCACATATTCGACCCAACTGCTCTTACTTGAAACCCTTAATCAATATACTCGAATAAGAAATCGAACTCCAAAGTGTGATTCTCGAGAGATAAATAGAAGCTTTTGGATGCACACATCTTGTATATTAAGACGGAACTCGAAATATCAGAACCTCAAATATTCAGCTTTTGAGAATCAAACCTCTTGTTTAGAATAGTGTATACTCTCATAATCGGAAAATCCTGATCCCATGGTTAATGCACAAATGATATGCATGTGATGCACCTATTGATTAAGTGTAAGTCAATTATTTATACATAAAAAATGAAGAAGGCGAATTTTGGGGTACAACAGTGTACTCTCCAGAGTTAAGTTTAAAGGTTAATCCACAGCCCAACCTGGATTATTTTGGATGACATGATTGGATGTTCTGTCAAAGATTCAGCAAGTATCACAAGTGTGAAGAAGAAAACTGTCAGTTTATCTAGTGTGAGTAGGTAATCCTATCTAACTAACGATAAGTACTGGAGGAAACTAAGTACTTATTAAAGTATTGCCTTATATGATTGGCGGTGTGCTTTTGTTGTCTAAGGAAGTTGTCGAAAAACGAAAAACTTGGAGACTATCTAGAAGCGATATACGAAATCCTAGTTGGTTATAAGAACATATATGTACTTGGAGCATGAACCATGGCAATTCGATTAATAATGGGATAACTTAGGTAAAGTAAGAAACCTAATAATAATAATACTATATGGAGGTATATGTGTATGCTTGCCAAAAAGACAACTTGTGAACGGGTAAAACCTAGGATTAATAAAGAATCTGAAAGTGAGTTCGTATGGAAGTGATATACTTCATTTTCGATAGATTTGATGCACCTTCCGAGGCATCCTTCTAAAATATGTCTTTTACACATTACGTGTTTATTTTTTATCTTTCTTCAAGGCCCTGTCAAGTATTATTTCTAGTGTGGAATCTCTAAAAATTTCTTATGGGGTGGAGGATTGGAAAGCAGAAAAATATGTCTTTTACACATTACGTGTTTATTTTGTCGGTCGTTTTGGGAGCTTCTGTCAGCAGTATTTAGGTAACATCTAGTTGGTGAGGTTCATTTTCGGCTTTGGTTCTGCTTGTGTGCTGCCTGTGGAAGTTTGAAGTTTTTATTGGTGCTTTGCGTCTTATAAAGATTGTGCTGAAGGAAGATTCCGAAGATAAGTGGAATTGGGGTAAAATAGATTTATTCAGTAAAGGAAGCTTACTCCTCAACTTTGATGGAAAGCGTGAGACACGGTATGAGGAATTTTCCAGCCACATGGAGTAATTCGATCCCGCTTAAAGTATTGACACTAGTTTGGTGAGTATGGCAAAATAAAGTCCCTGCAAAAGACAATCTGGTCAAAAGGGGTGTTCTGGATGAATCTCAAGTTAAATGTTCGTACGGATGCAGAAAAGAAGATAATGTTTCTCATATTTTCTTTGATTGTCCAAAATAGGCAAAGTTTGGAATGCAATCTTTTGGTGGCTGAAAGTATCTACATCAATACATAATTCAACTTTGGGAAAATCTAGACAGTTTTGGGGGTATATTGGATATCAGAAGGGGAAAAAGAGTTTCAAAATTATCTGGTTTGCTTGCATTTGGTCCATTTGGAAAGGTGCGAATGATAAGATATTTAGAACAAAGACACCACTGTCAAAGATCAACTAGAAACTATTCAAATGATGTCTTAGAATTGGTTAAAGTGTAAAGCTCTTGGATTTTTAATCACCCTCTTGTTAATTGGATATTAAATCCATTTGACTTCTTACAATGTTGATGGAAGTGGACAAGCTGTAACTCCTAATTTGTTTTGCTTTTGGTAGTGATATGTCATGCATGGGAGTTGTATTCTAATGGCATATCTTATGCGTTACACTTTTTCTGTAATATAATGTTATCGATTTTTCTAAAAAAATTGATATATAATCAATATCCACATAAAAAGCTAAAACGTTTGAGGTAAAACCAAATTGTCAAAACAACAATTCGAATGTCCGAACCAGATTACAAATGATAATAGAAGAAAACAAAAAAAACAAAATTTTCATCGCAAACATAACACAATTTATAAGGTATTTCGCCAACGTCGCTATTTGCCTCAAGGTATGTTCAATGGTGAGATTGGGGGGGTTCTTACGGTATTGGTTTTCTGAGCTGTATTGATTTAGGCTGAAGATGATAAATCTGATTATATTGCAAGGATCTTCTTATCATTTTAGACAGATTTATGGACCAAAAAAGTTGTTAGTTCTGCAATGCATTATAACAACTGCTGGGTGGCATTAGAAACCAAACAACGAAAGTTTTGGCTGAACACTGCTGTTTTCACATAGGGAAGTTTTGGCATTTTGCTATTTTCCATAACTCGGGTTATATTTATTGATTGATGTTTCTGTGGGGGCTGGAATACCCTAATGTTTCTTTGATTTAACTTTAAATTTGGAATTTAGATACCTGTTGGAGTGTTCATTTAACTGTTATTTGGTGTATAATTATTCTTTGATTTAACTTTAATTTTGGAATTTAGATACCTGTTGGAGTGTTGATTTAACTGTTATTTGGTGTATAATTATCCTGCAGGTGTAGACCATTTTGGATAGTGAGAATTTCACTTTGGAGGAACTTCTCGATGAGGATGAAATTATACAAGAATGCAAGGCTCTTAAAAGTCAGCTTATAAATTTTTAATGGTCTTCTTTTCCATTATCAAATTTATTTCTTATTAGAGACTACTGCCCTCTTATGGCATTGAAGAAATTATCCCTATAAAGGGAATTATAATTATAATATTATTAAATCAGACACCTTATTAAGTATTAACTGTCTTGGAATGTTAGCTAACTTATATAAGTTTTGTTTGTCTGATTTAAGGACTTGGAAAACTGTCATCTAGTTTAATGCTAAATATCTTCTGTTGATTGATAAAGAAATTATTAGAATGTCTAAACAGAATCTAAAGCCCACATATTACAGTTTTTTACACAAAATAATCACTTTTACAAGTTTTCATCTGAACCTATGGTGCTGACACTCGTTAGAAGGAATCTTTTTAAATGCAGCAAAAGTTGATAAATTCTTCACAAGAATTTGTATCAAGTGGAATAGATGGGCAAAGACGATGCAACGTCTTTAAACTGTCACCTTGTGCCTCTATGTTAGTGTCGGCTGATCAGATAGGCTGTGTTCTCGAAAAGGCAGGCCGATAGCTCAGACTATACACAGTGAAACTGGGACTCAAATTCGAATTTTTAAGGATGAACATGTGCCTCTATCCTTTTGTTCTGATGAGCTTGTGCAGGTGAATTTTCTTAGAATTACATTATGCTTATGATTCTAACCAATTACTAATTTTCTTTTCATGAAAAGTCACCCAAACACATTCATATACGTAAGGTTATTTATATACATAAGGTTATTTTGGAACATTCATACACATAATGGACAGATAAAATACACTACCTATTTTTCTTACAATAAGGGATGGAGGGAAAGAGGGAGTCATTACTATCTGCAATCTCGATGATTTGAAAAAAAAAATTCAGCAATTGTGTGCAACTATGTACCATGCTTTGTTAGTTTGAATTGAGATTTTGAAATTTTGAGTTTTATGTCAGTTACTTTTTTAATTCATGTTTATGCATCTTTTAATTGTGTACAACATGCTTTATTTTATTTACAACTATCTATATATTGATCAACTTGACAGAAAACTACATAATATGCTTAAATTTAAAATAGTCAATTTCTCAATGTGTTGATATAATGCACTGGTTTGCATTAAGAGACATGTTAGGGACAAGTGATGGTAGTCTTTGGCATATGTTGGTTTCACCGTGGAACCAATTAGAATAGTGGATTACGCTGACATGTTCGATGATTACCAATCTCGTCTCAGATGTCCTTTTTGTGATTTTGAAATTCAACTTCCTCTGCCCTCCTCGGATTTCCAAGAGGATCATTGCTCTACTCTAAATTATATGGTATAGCCTTTCTGTTTCCTAAATTTTTATGGCATCTTTGAAATTTCCATACATTTTATGCAAGTAAACAACTGTTAAAATTTATGATTCTATTTGCCTTCACCAGGTTTGTGCCGCGTGTGAACAAGATTTAGAAAATGATGCAATCACACAATTTACACATTCAACTTTGTGAATGGTATGTTTCGTAAAATCCAACATATTTTGAGTCGGTGCCGTCTCAAGTTTTTAGAGGCCCTTTATAGATTAGTTGCAACAAAATTGATAGAGACCTTATTCAACTAGAATTTAAGTGCCACAAACATTTTATGAGACCCTATTCTGTCACATTTATTCGAGACAAATTTCTGGCATGTGCCATAGTTTGCCTCGCACGACCTCAAAACGGCTTGGTTTGATTTAATAACATTCCTTGATTATTTTTCTAAAGGTAATAAATTGAAATTTTGATCTATAGTGGGGATGGAAATCTGAGAAATCTAGCGTTTGTCCCGGTAATTCAGCAATATCTGGCAAGAATCTAGCTGGCAGGGGAAACAAACAAGAATCGATTGCCTATCCGCTTTTGTCACCGTTCGTCTACAACGTGCCCATTCCTAACTAACAGTAGCCATACAGATGAAAAGTCCAGCCTCGGAATCAAGGATCATATAAACATTCATAGTGCAAAAAGGTATGGTTCTTGCAAATTATATTTAAGTGCTGAACCACCAATGAAAAAGTTTTAGATATAGATAGTGATTGAAACAAGGTGTATGTAAAGTCTCTGGTTAAATTTGTTGCTGAATGAATGCTACTGGTTTTGCCTCTGCGGGTGCTGGACTGATGGTGTTGAGCAGGATGAACAAGAACAAGGGTTGAAGGCAGATTTTGTTCAAAACTTGATACTGATAGTCTCTTATTTTCATACGATGGTTAGTCAAATGATTAAATGTTTGCAACGGTGTTTAGATAAAGGACTCGTATTAATTGTCGAATTCTAATTTGCTAGAAAATGCCGGGAGACCAAATGCCGGGAGATCTCTAATTTGCTAGAGATCACTGTTTTCATAGTGATAGTTTGTATAAATGACCCTTATATTATTGTTCAAATCTAATTTGTTGGAAAATGTCCCGAGTGATGGTTTGTATAAATGACCCTTATACTATTGTCCAAATCTACGTTGTCGGAAAATGTCGAGTCAGTGATGGTTTCTATAAATGATCGTCATATTATTGTCCAAATCTAATTTGCTAGAAAATGTCCAAGAAAAATGTTAGAGATCACTGTTTTCATAATGATGATTTGTATAAATGACCCTCATTTTATTGTCCAAATCCAATTTGCTGGAAAATGTCCCTGTCCCGCCGAGTGCTGGAGTCTCGTATTGTTGTCCAAATCTTATTTGCTAGAAAATGTCCCTGTCCGACAGTGATATGTCCTGTCCAGAGGTGTGAACCTCGTATTATTGTCCGAATCTTTTCTTTGGAAAATGTCGAGTGATGGTTTGTATAAATGACCCTTATATTGTCCAAATCTAATCTGGAAAATGTCACGAGTGATGGTTTGTACAAATGACCCTAATATTATTATTGGCCAAATCTAATTTGCTGGAAAATGTCCCCAAAAAAAAAACGTTAGAGATCACTGTTTTCATTGTGATGGTTTGTATAAATGAGATTACTTACAAAGAAACAAAGTTTGTGGGTTAAGGTTTTAAAAAGTAAATTGGAGAAATCAATGGTAGAGTGAATAAAACTAAGAGAACAAGTTTGGCTTGTTGATAGAACTTAAAAAAGGTAGAAACTGGGGTGTGGGGCTTTAAATTACATTGGTTCTTTTAAATGTTGTGCATGAAATTAAAGGCGGATCGCATTTCTAAACCGATCCTTGGACAGAGGAATAATCTTGAAGAATAGGTTTATGAGACTGTTTGATTTTATTGAGAAAAAGATGCTTCATTTAAGGAATAAGTGAAAGGTGGAGAAAATAGAATTTGGAACATCGGTGGAAAAGAACCTTGATTTAAAAAGAAGGCTTGAAGAAGAAATGAGCGAAAGCTCAAAGAATTATTACGAAGGAAGATTACGAAGATAAGTGGAATTGGGTAAAATAGCTAAAGGAAGTCTATTCCTCTACTTTGATGGAAAGCACAAGAGATAGTATGAGGAATTTTGCAGTCACGTGGAGTAATCTGATCCTGCTTAAAGTATGGACAGTTGTTTGGAGAATATGGCAAAATAAAGTCCCTATAAAAGACAATCTTGTCAAAATGGGGGTCTTGGATGAATCTCAAGTTGCGTGTTCGTTCGGATGCTAAAAAGAAGATAAAGTTTCTCACATTTTCTCGATAGTTCAAAATAAGCGGAGGTTAGGAATGCAATCTTTTGGTGGTTGAAAGTATCTATTGGATATTAGAAGGGAAAAGAGTTTCAAAACTATCGATTTGCTTGCATTTGGTTAGTTTGAAAGGTCGGAATGATAAGATATTTAGAACAAAGACACCACCATCGAAGATCAACTAGAAACTATTCAAATGATGTCTTAGAATTGGTTAAAGTGGCCTACGTTCCCGCAACGTAACCGTCACCTGCCCTCCATAAATATTGGGTCAAGCCACCTGCGTATCACGGAGCGGTAAATCAGGGAGGAGGCCACGTGCTGGACTCCTTGCACACGCAAGTCCTGACAATCCGTTAGTGGGCTCGGATCCACCACCCACTAACTGGATCTTGGCACAGCGTTGGGGGTCTATAAATACCCTCACATACGAGAGGGTCAGGTAACACATTCATTCTCCCGTCTTTACTTGCTTGCTCTCTCGCCTTTTCTTACTTTGACATCAGATTGTCTTGCAGCTACCCCCTTCTCCTTCAACCGCCGTTGCAGTTGGGTCGTGACAAATCTTCTGATCAGGTACGATCAAAGATAATATATATTTTTTAGTTAATGAACTCATACGAATTAGAAGTAAATATAAGGAATAAACAATTGCAGTTTAATCTAATTTGAAATGATATAACTAAATGTAAAATTACTAATAAAATAAATTTTGTTAAAATGATATAATTGAAACTCTTAATTTAATTTATGTACTATGTCCTAACCGTGTACATGTTTTTTACACTATTAACATATTATAATCAATCAATTTTTAAATTTATTATTTTTATGGGAATCAACGGTTATTTGTACTGTTGATGAATAGAAATCAAATATTTTTATTTTATTTTTTGGAACACAATCAAATGTTTTATATATATTGAAAAATAATGTGTAGATATATGAGGTGTTGGGCCCACGAAAGATAACCCGATCCAACTGGTATTCCCTTGTTTAATAAAGCCCTCATTTGGTTTTGTTTCAGTTGATAAATGGTTGAAATTGATTTTACAGAAAAAGCAAAGTGATGATAGAAATTCATTGTCTGTCAATCCGCTGATATTCTTTGATGTAATTCATGAATCCGGACAGGTTCTGATCGCTTTTATATTTCCCTCTTGTTTCAGTTTTCTTGATTTTGAGTTGTTATCATAATTAGGCATATGATGAATCTGAAACTGTGTAAATTGGTTATTGCTACGTGGATCACTTGATTAGGTATAGAATTATATTATTATTGTCCCTTCATTGGTTGTTCAAAAGTGTTGTCTTCCAATTTCAATCATTCACTCTCACAGACAAAGTTTGATCTAGTTCTAGGTTGATTGATTTTTTTAACACTTTTGTTTATTCTAAAGGGCTATATTAATTCCTTAAAAAAGTTAAAGATCTGACTAATCAAGGGTGATTATGGTTTGGATTAATTGCTGGTGGAAAAATTCTTCTATGGTGTAAATTGGTGGAGCTTATCTATATAAAAACAGAGTGCTAGATGGTGCTCCATGGGAGACTAATACATTTACTGTTAATTGTATTGATAGACTCGTATCTTCATACGATGGTTTTTCAAATGGCTAAATGTTTGCAATGGTGTTTTGATAAAGGACTTGTATTATTGTCGAATTCTAATTTGCTGGAAAATGTCCCGAGACCAAATCTTAGAGATCACTGTTTTCATAGTGATGGTTTGTGTAAATGACCCTCGTATTATTGTCCCGAGTCCCAAGTGATGGTTTGTATAAATGACTCTTATATTATTGTCCAAATCTAAGTTGTTGGAAAATGTCCCGAGTCGAGTGATGGTTTCTAAAATGACCGTCATATTATTGTCCAAATCTAATTTGCTGGAAAATGTCCAAGAAGAAATGTTAGAGATAACTGTTTTCATAGTGATGATTTGTATAAATGACCCTCGTATTATTGTCCAAATCCAATTTGCTGGAAAATGTCCCTGTCCCGCCGAGTGATGGAGTCTCGTATTATTGTCCAAAACTTATTTGCTAGAAAATGTCCCTGTCTCGACAGTGATATGTTCTGTCCAGCAGTGATGGATCCTCGTATTATTGTCCAAATCTTATTTGCTGGAAAATGTCCCGAGTGATGGTTTGTATAAATGGCCCTTATATTGTCCAAATCTAATTTGCTTGAAAATGTCCCGAGTGATGGTTTGTACAAATGACACTCATATTATTATTGGCCTAATTTGCTGGAAAATGTCCCGAAAAAAAAAAGTTAGAGATCACTGTTTTCATTGTGATGGTTTGTATAAATGACCTTGTTATTATTGTCCAAATCTAATTTGCTGAAAAATGTCCCGAGAAAAAAAATGTTAGAGATCACGGTTGCTGGAAAATGTGCGGAGAAAAAAATGTTAGTGATGACTGTTTCATAGTGATAGTTTGTATAAATGACCCTCATATTATTGTCCAAATCTAATTTGATGGAAATTGTCCCGAGAAAAAAATGTTAGAGATCACTGTTTTGTGTACTCAAGTGTTAGAGTAAGTTTGAAGGATATCATACATTTGTGAGAAAAATAATTCAACTTGATTGAGAATCATCTCAAAGAATGGAGTTAAAGTTATACAGCAAACTGGGATGGAAGGATTGAAAAAGATAAATAGTTAATCAACTATCTAGAAAAATAAAGGCAAAAATCATGCTCAAAATGTCTTAGATAGGGGATCCAAATCCAAAGGTCTTGTCTCTTAAAATGAAGCTTTCAATTTTTTCTCAGGCTTATTCATAGAGCTAATAACATATTTTTTTTAGCTTTTAATTCAAAGATTAAGAATCTAGTTAAGTTGGTTGATTTTAGGTTGGTGTCTTCAATTGGCAGCACGTAGAATCTCTTAGCAAAATCTATTGGCAAATAGCTTGAAGGTGGCGGCTAAACAAGTTATCTCTGATTTGCAATTCACATACTTACAAGGTCGACAGATGGTAGATGGAATACTCATAGCAAATGAGTTAGTAGATGATTCAAATTTGAGAAAAAGAAGCACCGATGTTTAAAGTGTATTTTGAAAAGCATATGATTTCGTGGGTTGGAAATATTTGGAATTTGTGATATGAAAAATGGGATTCAACATTAAATGGAGAGGTTGGATTTTACAGTGTCTTCGAACTTCAACTATTTCAGAGTTTGTCAATGGAAGCCTTATAAAAGAATTTGAAGTTGGTAGAGGTGTCTATGGCAAGACAATCCTCTATCGCCTTTCTTAGTTTTTATAAGAGTTGAAGGATTTTACTTGATGATGTCAAAAGGAGTCCATATGAAGCTCTCTGAGGGTTATTAGTTCTGAGGGCTATTAGTTCAGTTGCCCTGTCAGGTATTATTTCTAATCTTGAATGAAAATTTTAACCCTAGTTGGTACTTGAATGTGTATCGCGTTATATGATTGAACGATGTACTTGTGTTATCTTATATGATTGAACGATGTACTTGTGTTGTCTAAGGAAGTTGTCGGAAAGCCTTTGAGACTCACTAGAAGCGATATACGGAACCCTAGTGATTATAAGAACATATTTGTACATGGAGTTTGAATCGTGGCAATTCGATTGATAATGTGATAACTTAGGTAAAGTAAGAAACCTCATAATATTACTATGTGTGTGTATATGTGTATGCTTGCTAAAAAAGCATCACTTGTGAACGAGTAAAATCTAGGATTAATAAATTTGGGTTTGTACGGAAGTGATATACTTCATTTTCGATAGGCTCGATGTACATTGAGACATTTTCAGTAGACTCGACCTACCTTTTGAGGCATCCTTCTAAAATCTGTCTTATACGTAACACATTACCTGTTTATGGAATCTCTCTTTAAAAAGTACTTATGGAGTGGAGGATTGGAAAGTAGAAAAATAAGTTGGGTTCATCGTAAAAAGAGGTGCTTGGAAAGAGAGGATGGGTAGGTATAAAAAATTTAAGTGCGTTCAATCTAGCACTATTAGGAAAATAAGAATGAGATTACTTACTAAAAAGCAAAGTTTGTGGGTTAAGGTTTTAAAAAGTAAATATGGAGAAATCAATGGTAGAGTGAATAAAACTAAGAGAACAAGTTTGGCTTGTTGACAGAACTTAAAAAAGGTAGAAACTGGGGTGTGGGGCTTTAAATTACATTGGTTCTTTTAAATGTTGTGCATGAAATTAGGAAGCGGAACTGGATCGCATTTCTAAACCGATCCTTGTCTAGAGAATAATCTTGAAGAATAGGTTTGCAAGACTGTTTGATTTTATTGAGAACAAAGATGCTTCATTTAAGGAATAAGTGAAAGGTGGAGAAAATAGAATTTGGAACATCTGGTGGAAAAGAACCTTGATTTAAAAGGAAAGAAGGCTTGAAGAAGAAGAAATGAATGAGAAAGCTCAAAGGATTATTCTGAAGGATGATTCTGAAGATAAGTGGAATTGGGGTAAAATAGCTTATTAGGTAAAGGAAGCCTATTCCTCTACTTTGATGGAAAGCACAAGAGATAGTATGAGGAATTTTGCAGTCGCGTGGAGTAATCTAATCCTGCTTAAAGTATGGACACTAGTTTGGAGAATATGGAAAATTAAAGTCCCTATAAAAGACAATCTTGTTAAAATGGGGGTCTTGGATGAATCTCAAGTTGCGTGTTCGTTCGGATGCTGAAAGAAGATAGTCTTGGATGAATCTCAAGTTGCGTGTTCGTTCGGATGCTGAAAGAAGATAAAGTTTCTCACATTTTCTCGATAGTTCAAAATAGGCGAGGTTAGGAATGCAATCTTTTGGTGGTTGAAAGTATCTATTGGATATTAGAAGGGGAAAAAGAGTTTCAAAACTATCTGATTTGCTTGCATTTGGTTAGTTTCGAAAGGTCGGAATGATAAGATATTTAGAACAAAGACACCACCACCGAAGATCAACTAGAAAATATTTAAATGATGTCTTAGAATTGGTTAAAGTATAAAGCTCTTGGATTTAGTTACCCTCGTTAATTGGATATTAAATCCATTTGACTTCTTACAATGTGAGTATGGAAATCTGTTCTGAACAATTACTAATTGTCAATACATTTGTTTGGATGGAGTGAGTGTGTGAACTATTAAGTAAATCTCATTATTATGGTGGTTAGTTACGATGTTGGTTGGTGTTTATTTTTCCGTCAGCCTTGGTTGTTGGAGAATATTCGGGACATGGAATGTTAACAATTAATTTGGTTGGTGTTTTTCAGGAGCATTTTTATCTCTGCTCTAGTGTCTAGTACTAGTTTTTTCTTGGGCTAATGTTATGTCTTTCCTGTTTGGGGAATATGAGATGTGTAGGGGTGGACAAGCTATAATTCCTATTTTGTTTTGCTTTTGGTAGTGGTATATCATGTATGAGATTTGTATTCTAATGGCATACAAAATCAAATCCAATAGCTTCGAAGATAATTACGCTGCTTGGTACTCACATCCGAGATCAGTCCTGGGATGCTCCAGCTGACCTTTTGCTGGATCGAGGCAAATTTCAATTTCTGATGTTGCTTCGGTGTTCTGCAGAATTGCACGGTGGTATTCGCTGCTGGTTTTGCTATTGGTCTCGGGGTATTTGGTTTTGGAGAATCAAAGTTTGGTTGAAGTAATGCAGTGTTCGGGTTCCGGACGAGTTGCATATAGGTAGTTTCGTCTGGTCACAGGTGTGTGGGGTCTATTAATATTCCTGTTCTCAACAGCGACATCGAGACTGGAGCCACACTCATTTATGCGATCTCGTTGGGCGTATTTGCTTATGTCATTTTTTCGTTGTAGGTAATGGTAATTTGCTTAAGTCTTCCTATGGTGTATTTGCTGTAGTCTTGAATGCATTAGTTACTGCATTTGTTTTGGTCTTGGGTGCCTGTCTAGGCTTGTAATTGGTCTTTCTTGCTATGACCTTTTACCTGTAAAGCACTTCTTGTGCTCTTTATATTTAATTCGCTTTGGCTTTTCAAAAAAAAAATAATGTTATCGTTCTTCCTAAAAAAATTGATATCTAATCAATATCCACATAAAAAGCTAAAAAGCTAGAGTGAGTAATCTTTCCGTCTGAATTCCTATTTTACCTATTTTTTATGAAAAACATGTACATGCATATCCTATTTGGTTTTGTTTCTGTTTATAAACTATTGAAATTGATTTTATAAAAGTTAGTTGAATTTTGACAGAGGAAAAGAAAAGCGATATGAAGATAGAAATTCATTTGTCTGTCAATCCGCTGATATTCTTTGATGCATTTCATGAACTCGACAGGTTCTGATCGCTTTCATATTTCTCTTTTGTTTGATTTCTTAAGTTTCTTGATTTTGAGTTGTTATGAGAATTGGGCAGCTGATGAATCTGAAACTGTGTAAATGGGTAATTTGCATCTGAATTACATTGATGTTCATATCACATTGGAGAACTGATGCCCAAAATCCTATCGATATATTTTATTTTTTGGTTTTATTTTGGTACTAGAATGAATTGTTCATTGCTACATGAATCACTTGATTTGCGATAGAATTATATTATTATTGTTCCTTCATTGGCATTAAATTCATTGGTTGTGCAAAATGGTGTTATAATTTCAATCATTCAATTATTATTAGGATTCACTGACTAAGTTGGATCTAGTTCTAGGATTGATTCAGGTTGGTTCTAGGATTGATTCAGGTTGGTTTATTTTTTTAAACATATTCGGCTATGTTAATTTGTTAAAAAAGTTAAATCTCTGCTCACAGTAAAACGAGAGCTTTAAGACTAATCTTAATTGCTGGTGGAAAAAGTTCTATGGTGTAAATTGATGGATCTTATATATAAAAAAAAACAGATTGCTAGATGGGTGACTGATAGATTTACTGTTAATTGGCCGAAGATTCACATTGTCAAAATGAGTTGTATTGATAGACTCATATTTTCATATGATGGTTTGTCGAATAACTAAATGTTTGCAATAGTTTTTACTTTTTAGATAAAGAACTCGTATTATTCTCGAATTCTAATTTGCTGGAAAATGTCTGGAGACAAAATGGTAGAGATCACTGTTTTTTGTACTCAATGTTGGAGTGAGTTGGAATGGAAGGATATCATACATTTGTTGGCATAAAGAAAAACAAACTCAACTTGATTAAGAATCATCTCAAAGAATGGAGTAAAAGTTATTTAGCAAATTGTGATGTAAGGATTGATAAAGATAAACAAAGTTAAAGAATTAGAAAAAATAAAGGCAAAACCATATCGTTTTCTGAAGGCAAAAATCACGCTCAAAATGGCTTAGAGAAGGAGATGAAAATTCAGAGGTTTGTCAGTTAAAATGAAGCTTTCAATTTTTTCTTGAGGCTTATTCAGAGAGCAAAATAGTGAAGATAATTAATTTCTCCTAGCTGAATTCAGAGAAAAGGAAATAAGAAATGTTTATTCGGATTTCAAAAGTCCGAAGAGCCCTCTGACTCATCCGAATGGCAAAATTGTGTGTGGAGCTAATAATGTTTTTTTAGCATTTATTCCATAGATTAAGAATCAAGTAAGGTTGGTTGATTTTAGTCTAATATCTTTAATTGGCAGCATGTAGAATGGCTTAGTCAAGCTATTGGCAAATAGCTTGAAGGTGGTGGTTAAACAAGTTATCTCTGATTTGTAATTCGCAGATGGTAGATGAGATACTCATAGCAAATGAGTCAGTAGATGATACAACTATGAGGAAAAGAGAAGCACTAATGTTTAAAGTATATTTCGAAAAAACATATAATTTTGTGGATTGGAAATATTTAGAATTTATGACAGGAAAAATGGGATTCAACGTTAAATGGAGAGGTTGGATTTCACAGGGTCTTCGAACTTCAACTATTGCAGTGTTGGTCAATGGAAACCTTACAAAAGAATTTGAAGTTGGTAGAGGTCTATAGCAAGACGATCCTTTATCGCCTTTTTATTTTTGATAAGAGTTGAAGGCTTACTTAATGATGTCAAAAGAAGTTAAGATGTAGCTCTTTGAGGTTTATTAGTTCAATAGTCCCTTCAGGTATTATTTCTAATCATGAATAAATTTTTTAACCCTAGTTGGTACCCAAAGGCATATCGCCTTATATGATTGAGCGGTGTGCTTGTGTTGTCTAAGGAAGTTGACGAAAAACGAAAAATGTGGAGACTATCTAGAAGCGATATACGAAATCCTAGTTGGTTATAAGAACATATCAGTACTTGGAGTATGAACCATGGCGATTCGATTAATAATGTGATAACTTAGGTAAAGTAAGAAACCTAATAATAATAATAATAATAATAATAATATATGTAGGTATTTGCGTATGCTTGCCAAAAAGACATAACTTGTGAACGGGTAAAACCTAGGATTAATAAAGAATTTGAAACTCAGTTCGTATGGAAGTGATATACTTCATTTTCGATAGATTTGCTGCACCTTCCGAGGCATCCTTCTAAAATATGTCTTTTACACATTAAGTGTTTATTTTTTATCTTTCTTCAAGGCCCCGTCAAGTATTATTTCTAATGTGGAATCTCTAAAAATTCTTAAGGGGTGGAGGATTGGAAATCAGAAAAATAAGTTGGGTTCATTGGGAAAGGATGTGCTAGGAAAGAGAGAACGGGGTCGGCCTAGGTATAAAACATTTAAGTGTGTTCAACCTAGTAATGTTAGGAAAATGAGAATGAGATTACTTACTAAGAAACGGAGTTTATGGGTTCATGTTTTAAAAAGTAAATATGGAGAAATCAATAGTGGGATTTGATAATTGGTGATGTTCAGCGCGGATAATGGGCGGTTTACGTGCTTCTCAACTTCGAGTGCACGATGATTTCTTTAGTTGACCTCAGTTTTGATTTCCACTTCTCATTAGAGAGGAATTCAAGTATAATCTGCGAATTGACCATTGGTATGGCGGACTCGACAATTGTCGGGATCAACTGCATTTTGTCGGTCGTTTTGGGAGGTTGTCAGTATTGAGGTAACATCTAGTTGGTGAGGTTCATTTTCGGCTTTGGTTACGCTTGTGTCTGCTGTGGAAGTTTGAAGTTTTATTGGTGCTCTGCGTCTTATGAAGATTTTCTTTGAAGGAAGATTACGAAGATATAAGTGGAATTGGGGTAAAATAGATTGATTCAGTAGAGGAAGCTTATTCCTCAACTTTGATGGAAAGCGCCTTTAGATTATGCTGAAGGAAGATTCTGAAGATATAAGTGGAATTGGGGTAAAATAGATTGATTCAGTAGAGGAAGCTTATTCCTCAACTTTGATGGAAAGCGCGAGACACGGTATGAGGAATTTTCCAGCCACATGGAGTAATCCGATCCCGCTTAAAGTATTGACACTAGTTTGGTGAATATGGCAAAATAAAGTCCCTACAAAAGATAATTTGGTCAAAAAGGGGTGTTCTGGATGAATCTCAAGTTAAATGTCCGTTCGGATGCAGAAAAGAAGATAATGTTTCTCACATTTTCTTTGATTGTCCAAAACAGGCGAGGTTTGGAACGCAAGCCCTGACAATCCGTTAGTGGGCTCGGATCCACCACCCACTAACTAGATTTTGGCCCAACGCTGGGGGTCTATAAATACCCTCTCATATGAGAGGGTCAGGTAACACATTCATTCGCCCTTCTTTACTTGCTTGCTCTCTCGCCTATTCTTACTTTGACATCGGAGTGTCTTGCAGGTACCCCATTCTCCTTCAATCGCCGTTGCAGTTAGGCCGTGACAAACCTTCTGATCAGGTACGATCAAACATAATATATATATTTTTAGTTAATGAACTCATACGAATTAGAAGTAAATATCCGTACCAAAGATAATATATATATATATATATATATATATATATATATATATATATATATATATATATATATTTAGTTAATGAACTCATACGAATTAGAAGTAAATATAAGGATTAAACAAATGCAGTTTAATCTAATTTGAAATGATATAACTAAATGTAAAATTACTAATAAAATAAATTTTGTTGAAATGATATAATTGAAACTCTTAATTTAATTTATGTACTATGTCCTTACCGTGTACATGTTTTTTACACTATTAACATATTATAATCATCAATTTTTAAATTTATTATTTTTATGGGAATCATCGGTTATTTGTATCGTTGATGAATAGAAATAAAATCTTTTTATTTTATTTTTTTGAACACAATCAAATGTTTTATATATATATATATTGAAAAATAATGTGTAGATATATGAGGTGTTGGGCCCACGAAAGATAACCCGATCCAACTGGTATTCCCTTGTTTAATAAAACCCTCATTTGGTTTTGTTTCAGTTGATAAATGGTTGAAATTGATTTTACAGAAAAAGCAAAGTGATGATAGAAATTCATTGTCTGTCAATCCGATATTCTTTGATGTAATTCATGAATCGGACAGTTACGATCGCTTTTATATTTCCCTCTTGTTTGATTTTCTTGATTTTGAGTTGTTATCATAATTAGGCATATGATGAATCAAGCTGTGTAAATTAGTTATTACTACGTGGATCACTTGATTAGGTATAGAATTATATTGTTATTATTGTCCCTTCATTGGTTGTTCAAAAGTGTTGTCTTCCAATTTCAATCATTCACTCTCTGAGACAAAGTTTGATCTAGTTCTAGGTTGATTCAGGTTGATTGATTTTTTTAACACTTTTGGTTATTCTAAGGGGCTATATTAATTCCTTAAAAAAGTTAAAGATCTGACTAATCAAGGGTGATTATGGTTTGGATTAATTGCTGGTGGAAAAATTCTTCTATGGTGTAAATTGGTGGAGCTTATCTATATAAAAACAAAGTGCTAGATGGTGCTCCATGGGAGACTAATAGATTTACTGTTAATTGTATTGATAGACTCATATCGTCATACAATGGTTTTTCAAATGACTAAATGTTTGCAATGGTGTTTAGATAAAGGGCTTGTATTATTGTCGAATTCTAATTTCTTTGGAAAATGTCCGAGACCAAATGTTAGAGATCAACATTTTCATAGTGATGCTTTGTATAAATGACCCTCGTATTATTGTCCGAGTCCCAGTGATGGTTTGTATAAATGACCCTTATATTATTGTTCAAATCTAATTTGTTGGAAAATGTCCCGAGTGATGGTTTGTATAAATGACCCTTATATTATTGTCCAAATCTAAGTTGTTGGAAAATGTCCTGAGTCCCGAGTGATGGTTTCTATAAATGACCGTCATATTATTGTCAAAATCTAAGTGGCTGGAAAATGTCCCGAGTCCTGAGTGATGGTTTGTATACATGACCGTCATATTATTGTTCAAATCTAAGTTGCTTGAAAATGTCCCGGGTCCCGAGTGATGGTTTTGTATACATGACCGTCATATTATTGTCCAAATCTAAGTTGCTGGAAAATGTCCCGATTCCCGAGTGATGGTTTCTATAAATGTCCCTCACATTATTGTCCAAATCTAATTTGCTGGAAAATGTCCAAGAAAAAATGTTAGAGATCACTGTTTGCATAGTGATGATTTGTATAAATGACCCTCATATTACTGTCCAAATCCAATTTGATGGAAAATGTCCACTGTCCTTGAGTGATGGAGTCTCGTATTATTGTCCAAAACTTATTTGCTAGAAGATGTCCTGTCCGACAGTGATATGTCCCATCAGCGTGATGGAGCCTCGTATTATTGTCCAAATCTTATTTCTTTGGAAAATGTCCGAGTGATGGTTTGTATAAATAACCCTTATATTGTCCAAATCTAATATCTTGGAAAATGTCCCGAGTGATGGTTTGTACAGATGACCCTCATATTATTATTGGCCAAATCTAATTTGTTGGAAAATGTCTCGAAAAAAAAAAATGTTAGAGATCACTGTTTTCATTGTGATAGTTAGTATAAATGACCTTGTTATTATTGTCCAAATCTAATTTGATGAAAAATGTCCCGAGAAAAAAAATGTTAGAGATCACGGTTTTCATAGTGATGGTTTGTATAAATGACCCTATCTAATTTTCTGGAAAATGTCCCGAGAAAAAAATGTTAGTGATCCTTTGTTTTATAGTGATGGTTTGTATAAATGACTCTCATATTATTGTCCAAATCTAATTTAATGGAAATTGTCCCGAGAAAAAAATGTTAGAGGTCAATGTTTTGTGTACTCAACTGTTAGAGTAAGTTTGAAGCATATCATACATTTGTGGGCATCAAGAAAAAAAATTCAACTTGATTGAGAATCATCTCAAAGAATGGAGTTAAAGTTATATAGCAAACTGGGATGGAAGGATTGAAAAAGATAAAAAGTTAATCAACAATCTAGAAAAATAAAGGCAAAAATCATGCTCAAAATGGCCTAGACAGGGGATCCAAATCCAAAGGTCTTGTCTCTTAAAATGAAGCTTTCAATTTTTTCTCAGGCTTATTCATAGAGCTAATACTATATTTTTTTAGCTTTTAATTCAAAGATTAAGAATCTAGTTAAGTTGATTGATTTTAGGTTGGTGTCTTTAATTGGCAGCACGTAGAATGTCTTAGCAAAAGCTATTGGCAAATAGCTTGAAGGTGGTGGCTGAACAAGTTATCTCGATTTGCAATTCACATACTTACAAGGGACGGATGGTAGATGGAATACTCATAGCAAATGAGTTAGTAGATGATTCAAATTTGAGAAAAAGAAGCACCGATGTGTAAAGTGTATTTTGAAACGCATATGATTTTGTGGGTTGGAAATATTTGGAATTTGTGATATAAAAAATGGGATTCAACATTAAATGGAGAGGTTGGATTTTCTGATGTCTTGAACTTCAACTATTTGAGTTTGTCAATGGAAGCCTTATAAAAGATTTGAAGTTGGTAGAGGTATCTATGGCAAGACAATCATCAATCGCCTTTATTAGTTTTGATAAGAGTCGAAGGATTTTACTTGATGATGTCAAAAGGAGTCCATATGAAGCTCTCTGAGGGTTATTAGTTCAGTATACATCGGTATTATTTCTAATCTTGAATGAAAATTTTAACCCTAGTTGGTACTTGAATGTGTATTATTTCTAATCTTGAATGAAAATTTTAACCCTAGTTGGTACTTGAATGTGTATCGCGTTATATGATTGAATGATGTACTTGTGTTATCTTAAATGATTGAACGATGTACTTGTGTTGTCTAAGGAAGTTGACGGAAAGCCTTTGAGACTCACTAGAAGCGATATAGGAAACCCTAGTGATTATAAGAACATATTTGTACATGGAGTTTGAACCGTGGCAATTCGATTGATAATGTGATAACTTAGGTAATGTAAGAAACCTAATAATAATACTATGTGTTTGTATATGTGTGATAACTTAGGTAAAGTAAGAAACCTAATAATAATACTATGTGTGTGTATATGTGTATGCTTGCCAAAAAGACATCACTTGTGAACGAGTAAAATCTAGGATTAATAAATTTGGGTTTGTACAGAAGTGATATACTTCATTTTCGATAGGCTCGATGTACATTGAGACATTTTCAATAGACTCGACCTACCTTTTGAGGCATCCTTCTAAAATCTGTCTTATACGTAACGCATTACCTGTTTATGGAATCTCTCTTTAAAAAGTACTTATGGAGTTGTAGGATTGGAAAGTAGAAAAATAAGTTGGGTTCATCGTAAAAAGAGGTGCTTGGAAAGACAGGATGGGTAGGTATACAAAATTTAAGTGTGTTCAATCTAGCACTATTAGGAAAATAAGAATGAGATTACTTACTGTTGGAAATTAAAATAATTAATTCTGCATTTTTCAAGTAGACAATTCATTGCATACTAGGTTCTATGTATTATTTTAATTCCTTTCTTGTAAGTTGCACATATTTATTTATTATCCTTGTAAGTTGTAACAAAATGATTATAAATTAAGCTTATGCTGAGAGCAATGGATCTCAAGCACATTAATACATATTTTCTCTCTGTTTTTCACATGGTATCAGAGCTCCTAGTCTAGGGGACTCTACTTCCGCTAATCATTACACAGTAAATCTGACTGGGCATTTTTATGCTGTCAAAACCCTTAAATCTTGACTGGACAACCCTTGCTATCAAGTTCTTTCAATTAAACACTATTTGTTCTTTCTGGTAGTCTTGCACTATTTCGTATTTATTTCGATAGCTGTCTGTCCAGCTGGTTTTTGTACACTTTTTTCGCATCAAAATACACTTTTAACTTCCCACTTTTGGAGGAGGAGATTGTAAATCCATTTGCTCAAGGAGGTAGTTCTCAAGTCCAGAATAATCTGTCTGGAGAATTACAGAGCATCCAGCCTGCTTATCGGCTAAATGGAAAAAATTATTTGAAGTGGGCCCAACTTATTCGCAGCAGATTCAGTTCTTCTTAAGGAGTTTGTTGAACAAGATAGGGTCTATGACTTTCTTGTGGGATTAAATTCTAAATTTGATCAGGTAAGAATTCAGATTTTAGGAAAGCCTCAAATTCCTTCTTTAAATGAGGTTGTTGCCATCATAAGAAGTGAGGAGAGTAGAAGAAACTTAATGCTAGATACTCCATCTATTGAAAGTACCGCCATGATAGTTGAGAATCTTAAAGGTGGTGGACAAGCAAAGGTGGAAAAGAAGGGTGAATTGTGGTGTACTTACTGTAGTAAACCTCGACATACTCGTGAGAAGTGTTGGAAGTTGCATGGAAAACCTCCTAGTCGTGAAGAAGGGCAAAGAGGAAGCATTCCCGGAGGTGTATCTCGCAAAAATAATATGGCTTATGTTGCTGAAAAAGTTGAAGAATATAAGGCAGAATCTTCAAATAATTATGGATTAAACAGCCTTAATCAAGAAGAGATTGAAAGAATGAAGGCTTTCCTTAATAGCTTGGAGAAACCAAAAGGTACTTGTACTTTGGCGTACTCAGGTATGTTTCCAATTTCATTCGGATTTAATGCCTCAAATATACCCTCTACTTCCCTTTGGATCTTAGATTCAGGAGCCACCGATCATATGACACCTTCATCCAAGCACTTCTCCACATATCACCCTAGTCCTAGTTATAGGAAAATTGCCACTGCTGATGGTTCAATAGTAACAGTGGCTGGTATTGGAGACATCCAAATAACTCCTTCCATTGTCTTAAAAAATGTCCTTCATGTTCCAAAATTGTCCACGAACCTAGTCTCTATACAAAAACTCACTAAAGATTTATCTTGTATTGTAATTTTTCACAACCATCATTGTATATTTCAGGACAAGGATTCAGGGAGGACGATTGGACATGCTAGAGAAGGGAATGGCCTTTACTATCTTGAAGAACCAAATCAGCTTCTTACCACAAAGAATCACTTGTCTTGCTCACTAATGTCAGAGTCACAACCCACAAACAAAGAAAAAGTAATGTTGTTCCATTGTCGATTAGGACATCCCTCTTTTGGAGTTATCAAATTTATGTTTCCATCTTTGTTTTCTAAAGTGAAAGATGACGCTATTCATTGTGAAGTATGTGAAATTGCAAAACATAAGCGTGTACCTTTTCCTTTGAATAATAAAAGATGTACTGTTCCTTTTCACCCTGTCCATACCGATGTTTGGGGGCCATCCACTACTCCAAGTGTGTCTGGTGCCCGATGGTTTGTTACATTCATAGATGATTGTACCCGAGTTACTTGGTTGTTCCTTCTTAAGAATAAATCTGAAGTAAGTGTCGCTCTCCCAGTTTTTTTCTCAATGATTAAAAATCAGTTTGGTGCAAATATCAAAAGAATCAGATCTGATAATGGGAAAGAGTTCTTCAATCATGTCATTACTCCTTTTTGTGAAAAAGAAGGTATAATTCATGAGTCCTCTTGTGTAAAAACCCCACAGCAAAATGGAATTGCTGAAAGAAGAAATGGTCATCTTCTTGACCAAACTCGGGCATTGTTGTTCCAAAATAATGTTCCAAAGTATCTTTGGGGAGAAGCTGTTCTTACAGCAACATACCTCATTAATAGGCTACCTTCTAGAGTGTTAGAATTAAGGAGTCCTATGGATATTCTTTCGTCCTTTTATCCAAACGTTCCGACCACTAATAATCTTGTCCCACAGGTCTTTGGGCGTGTCTCGTTTGTTCATATCCATAGTCAAGGTAGGGGAAAATTTGATCCTAGGGCTCTCAAATGTGTCTTTGTTGGGTACTCTACTACTAAAAAAGGATACAAGTGTTACCACCCTCCATCAAAAAAAAAGTTTGTGTCTAGAGATGTTACCTTTCATGAAGGAGAAGCCTACTTCACTCAAACTTATCTTCAAGGGGAATATTTTAGTGAAGATAAGGGTAATTCCCTTGAAACTCTCATTCTCCCTAATCTTGAAATCAATTCTCATGAGTTCAATTGGAGAGAAGGAATGGCTGGAAATGAATCTAAAAATGAGGCATTGGTTAAAGATGGATTTGGAAATGAATCTGGAGATGAAGCAGTGGCTGAAAATAAAAGTGAGAAAGAAGCAGTGGCTGAAAACAGAGCTGAAATTGACAAGTTTGGAAAGAAATTGGTGTATACAAGAAGATTAAAGGCCATTCCCAAAGCAACAGATGTCTAAGAGACCGAACCAAGTCCTTTAACACAGGTAAGAAATTCTGATTTTTCTGTTTTACATGATATTCCAGCCCCAAATAATGAAATAGATGATAACCATGATCTCCCAATTGCCATTAGAAAGGGTGTTAGAGAATGTACAAAAAAGCCACTCTATCCTCTCTCAAATTATATTTCATTTCATAATTTTTCTCAAACTCATAGAACCTTTCTTGCAAAATTAAATACCATCCAAATTCCCACTAATATTTTTGAGGCATTATCTGATAAAAATTGGAAAGATGCTATGGATACAGAAATGGAGGCATTAGAGAAGAATAAAACATGGCAGTTGGTTGCTTTGCCGGAAGGAAAGAAACCGGTTGGTACTGGGTGTATACTATAAAATACAAAGATGATGGAACAATTGAGAGGTACAAGGCAAGGCTGGTTGCTAAAGGTTTCACACAAACCTATGGGATTGATTACTCATAAACTTTTGCACCGGTGGCAAAGATGAACACGGTTCGAGTTATATTATCCCTTGCCATCAATTATGGGTGGGAATTACAACAATTCGATGTAAAAAACGCATTCTTACATGGAGATCTTGAGGAAGAAATCTATATGGATGTTCCACCCGGGTATAGCAAAAGCGTTCTTTGCAATTACATTTGTAAGTTGCAAAAGGTATTATATGGATTGAAACAGTCACCTCGGGCATGGTTTGGAAGGTTTACTAAGGCTATGACATTGTAATGGGGATCATACACTGTTTATTAAACACTCTATTTTAGGGGGAGTAACAATGTTCTTGGTGTATGTTGATGACATTATTGTAACAAGAAATGATTGGAAGGAACAACAAGTCTTGACTCGACATTTAGCAAAAGAATTTGAAATTAAAACCCTTGGAAGACTGAAGTATTTTTTAGGAATAGAGGTGACTCACTCAAAAAGGGGTATTTTCATATCTCAACAAAAGTATATCATAGATCGCTCGAGGAAGCAGGTAAGCTTGCTTGCAAACACGTGGGCGATCCTATTGATCAAGCCATAAGATGGGTAATGTGGAAGTGCGGTGTCGATAAGGAAATGTATCAAAGATTAGTTGGGAGATTAATTTACCTTTCCACACTAGACCGGATATTGCATTTCTTTGTAAGTGTGGTTAGTCAATTTATACACAATCAAAGGAAGTTCATTTACTTGCTCATAGAATTTTACAATATCTCAAGGAACTCCGGAAAGGGATTTTGTTCAAAAGGAATGGAAGTGCTACTCTTGAGGCATATACAAATGCTGATTACGCGGGTTAGGCTACTGATCGGAGGTCGACTACAGGGTATTGTACATTTCTCGGAGGAAATCTCATAGAATTTTACAATATCTCAAGGGAACTCCAGGAAAAGGGATTTTGTTCAAAAGGAATGGAAGTGCTACTCTTGAGGCATATACAAATGCTGATTACGCGGGTTAGGCTACTGATCGGAGGTTGACTACAAGGTATTGTACATTTCTCGGAGGAAATCTTGTAACTTGGAGAAGTAAAAAGCAGAATGTTGTGGCCCGATCCAGTGCTGAAGCTGAGTTTTGTGCTATGGCACAAGGTATTTGTGAATTACTTTGGTTGAAGATTATTTTAGAGGATTTGAAGATTAAATGGGATGGACCTATGAAGCTCTTTTGTGATAATAAGTCAGCAATTAGTATAGCTCACAATCCAATTCAACATGACCGAACAAAACACATTGAAGTGGATAGACATTTTATCAAAGAGAAGCTTGATTGCGGTTTGATTTGCACTCCTTATGTTCCTTCACAAGGTCAACTTGCGGATGTCTTTACCAAAGGATTGAGCTTCCCAAATTTTGAAAAAATTGTGTCCAAGCTGGGAATGGAGAATATCTATTCACCAGCTTGAGGGGGAGTGTTGGAAATTAAAATAATTAATTTTGCATTTGCCAAGTAGACAATTCATTGCATACTAGGTTCTATGTATTATTTTAATTCCTTTTTTGTAAGTTGCACATAATTATTTATTATCCTTGTAAGTTGTAACAAAATGATTATAAATTAAGCTTATGCTGAGAGCAATGGATCTCAAGCCCATACATACATATTTTCTCTCTATTTTTCACACTTACTAAGAAACAAAGTTTGTGGGTTAAGGTTTTAAAAAGTAAATATGGAGAAATAAATGGTAGAGTGAATAAAACTAAGAGAACAAGTTTGGCTTGTTGACAGAACTTAAAAAAGGTAGAAACGGATGTGGGGCTTTAAATTACATTGGTTCTTTTAAATGTTGTGCATGAAATTAGGAAGCGGAACTGGATCGCATTTCTAAACCGATCCTTGGATAGAGGGAATAATCTTGAAGAATAGGTTTGCGAGACTGTGTGATTTTATTGAGAACAAAGATGCTTCATTTAAGGAATAAGTGAAAGGTGGAGAAAATAGAATTTGGAACATCAGGTGGAAAAGAACCTTGATTTAAAAGGAAAGAAGGCTTGAAGAAGAAATGAACGAGAAAGCTCAAAGGATTACTCTGAAGGAAGATTCTGAAGATAAGTGGAATTGGGGTAAAATAGCTTATTAGGTAAAGGAAGTCTATTCCTCTACTTTGATGGAAAGCACAAGAGATAGTACTAGGAATTTTGCAGTGGCGTGGAGTATCCTGCTTAAAGTATGGACACTAGTTTGGAGAATATGGCAAAATAATGTCCCTATAAAAGACAATCTTGTCAAAATGGGGTTTTGGATGAATCTCAAGTTGCGTGTTCGTTCGGATCTTGAAAAGAAGATAAAGTTTCTCACATTTTCTCGATAGTTCAAAATAGGCGAGGTTAGGAATGCAATCTTTTGGTGGTTGAAAGTATCTTATTGGATATCAGAAGGGGAAAAAGAGTTTCAAAACTATCTGATTTGCTTGCATTTGTTAGTTTCGAAAGGTCGGAATGATAAGATACTTAGAACAAAGACACCACCGAAGATCAACTAGAAACTATTTAAATGATGTCTTAGAATTGGTTAAAGTATAAAGCTCTTGGATTTAATTACCCTCTTGTTAATTGGATATTCAATCCATTTGACTTCTTACAATGTTGATGGAGTATGGAAATCAGTTCTGAACAATTACTAATTGTCAATACATTTGTTTGGATGGAGTGAGTGTGTGAACTATTAAGTAAATCTCATTATTATGGTGGTTAGTTACGATGTTGGTTGGTGTTTATTTTTCCGTCAGCCTTGGTTGTTGGAGAATATTCGGGACATGGAATGTTAACAATTAATTTGGTTGGTGTTTTTCAGGAGCATTTTTATCTCTGCTCTAGTGTCTAGTACTAGTTTTTTCTTGGGCTAATGTTATGTCTTTCCTGTTTGGGGAATATGAGATGTGTAGGGGTGGACAAGCTATAATTCCTATTTTGTTTTGCTTTTGGTAGTGGTATATCATGTATGAGATTTGTATTCTAATGGCATACAAAATCAAATCCAATAGCTTCGAAGATAATTACGCTGCTTGGTACTCACATCCGAGATCAGTCCTGGGATGCTCCAGCTGACCTTTTGCTGGATCGAGGCAAATTTCAATTTCTGATGTTGCTTCGGTGTTCTGCAGAATTGCACGGTGGTATTCGCTGCTGGTTTTGCTATTGGTCTCGGGGTATTTGGTTTTGGAGAATCAAAGTTTGGTTGAAGTAATGCAGTGTTCGGGTTCCGGACGAGTTGCATATAAGTAGTTTCGTCTGATCACAGGTGTCTGGGGTCTATTAATATTCCTGTTCTCAACAGCGACATCGAGACTGGAGGCACACTCATTTATGCGATCTCGTTGGGCGTATTTGCTTATGTCATTTTTTCGTTGTAGGTAATGGTAATTTGCTTAAGTCTTACTATGGTGTATTTGCTGTAGTCTTGAATGCATTAGTTACTTCATTTGTTTTGGTCTTTGGTGCCTGTCTAGGCTTGTAATTGGTCTTTCTTGCTATGACCTTTTACCTATAAAGCACTTCTCGTGCTCTTTATATTTAATTCACTTTGGCTTTTCAAAAAAAAAATGTTATCGTTTTCCTAAAAATATTGATATCTAATCAATATCCACATAAAAAGCTAAAAAGCTAGAGTGAGTAATCTTTCCGTCTGAATTCCTATTTTACCTTTTTCTTATGAAAAACATGTACATACATATCCTATTTGGATTTGTTGCTGTTTATTGAAATTGATTTTATAAAAGTTAGTTGAATTTTGACAGAGGGAAAAGAAAAGCGATATGAAGATAGAAATTCATTTGTCTGTCAATCCGCTGATATTCTTTGATGCATTTCATGAATCCCGACAGGTTCTGATCGCTTTCATATTTCTCTTTTGTTTGATTTCTTAAGTTTCTTGATGAATCTAAAACTGTGTAAATGGGTAATTTGCATCTGAATTACATTGATGTTCATATCACCTTGGAGAACTGATTGTTGATAATTAAATATTTGGTGAAATGCTTGAGTTACAAAGCACTCAAGTGATTTGATTATATACACACAAGAGAGTAATTACATGATAAGATTAAAGCTATTTCCTAGGTACATGTATGTAATTTACAAGGCATAGATTCCTAGACTCCTAGATAAATAGACTTATAAATGCAATATTATAATTCCCATAATTTGTAATTCCAATAATTCCAACACCCCTCCTCAAGCTGACGAATGGATATCAATCATTCCCAGCTTGCGAGTCAATTGATTGAAATGATTAGGTGACAAACCCTTTGTCAACACATCTACTAGTTGATGTCCAGAAGGAATATAGGATGTAGCTACTAAATCACTATCTAGTTTTTCCTTAATAAAATGGCGGTCAATCTCTATATGTTTGGTCCTGTCATGTTGAACAAGATTATGAGAAATACTGATTGCCGATATCACAAAACAAATTCATAGGCCCTTCACATTGTATTTTTAAATCATTTAGAATGATCCTCATCCAAAGTAACTCACAGATTCCTTGAGCCAAAGCTCGAAATTCCGCCTCAACGCTTGACCGAGCCACTACATTTTGTTTCTTACTTCTCCATGTGACAAGGTTCCCACACAAGAGGGTGCAAAATCCCGAAGTGGATCTTCTATCACTTATTGATCCTGCATAGTCAGCATCAGTGTAGGCTTCTATAGTTAAGCTTCCACCTCTTTTGAACAGTAGTCCTCTTCCTAGAGTAGCTTTGAGGTATTGCAAGATGTGATCAACAGCTTGTAAGTGTCGCATTCTTGGGTCATGCATAAATTGGCTCACTACACTGACTGCATAAGCCAAGTCAGGCCTAGTGTGTGTCAGATAAATCAACTTTCCCACCAACCTCTGATATTGGACTTTGTCAACTTTGGTACTTTCTTCTTCGAAGCCCAACTTGTGATTTTGCTCTATTGGAACACTTGAAAGGTTTGCATCCCAGTTTCCCAGTCTCCTGCAAGAGATCAAGTATATACTTCCTTTGAGATATGAAAATGCCTTGGTTTGAGTAAGCAACCTCAATTCCCAAGAAATACTTGAGTTGACCAAGGTCCTTCATCTCGAATTCTGCCGATAGTTTTTCCTTTAGCAATTGTTTCTCTGCCAGGTCATCTCCTATAATAATAATATCATGAACGTAGACAAGAAGGATAGTAAGTTTCCCTTCATGCGAGTGCTTAAAGAAAAACGTGTGGTCTCCTTGGCTCTGCTTGTAGCCTAAGTACACCATTGCTATTGTGAATCTTCGAAACCATGCTCTAGGAGATTGTTTTAGTTATAGAGATTTCCTCAATCGACACACCTTGTTGGATCCACACGTAAGGCCAAATCCTGGCGGGATCTCCATGTACACTTCTTCTTCTAAGTTTCCATGCAAGAATGCATTTTTGACATCAAATTGTTGTAATTCCCATCCGAAGTGAGAAGCAAGAGATAATAAGATTCTAGCAGTGTTCATTTTCGCAACAGGAGCAAAGGTTTCCTCATAATCTATGTCATATGTCTGTGTGTATCCTTTTGCCACTAGTCTAGCTTTGTAACGATCAAGAGTATCATCTGATTTGTGTTTGTCTGTATAGATCCACCTGCAACCAACGAGTTTCTTGCCTTCCCGTCTATCAACAATCTCTCAAGTTCCATTTTGTTCAAGAGATTTCATTTCCTCATCCATGACTTGGACCCAATTTCTATCTTTCAATGCCTCTTGAACGGATGATGGGATGACCACAAAGTCAGCGAAATAAAACTACGTGTGCAAGAAAAGATTTTAGTGGAGACAAATTGAGATATAGGGTATTTGGCACATGACCTTTTCCCTTTCCTCAAAGCAATAGGCAAATCATCTGTATTAGTGCCACAAGTGTCAGAGCTTTGGGATAGGATTATGAGTTTCAATACTTACCTCCGGTTCTGGCAATTGGAGTTGTGTTTGGAGCAGGTCGGGCTTACTTCTTCTGTGATACACCAAGGTTGGCTCACCAGCCTTAATTTTTGTTGGTATGGAAGATGATGGTTCTTGCAAAGCAGACTGACGGAGGAGGGACCAAAATAGAAGTAGGATCAATGGGAGGACCAGTAATAGGACTTGACACAGGATTCACAATCGACTCAGGAGACTCATTTGTAGGATCAGCCGACTCGGGAGACTCAATTGTAGGACCGGTAATAGGACTTAAGAGAGGAGTCACAGGCAACTCAAGTAGAACCAAAAACTCAGAATCAGATTCAACATTCTGAATGTTCTCCCCCTGAAGCTGAGGACGAGTGAAGTAGGCCAAATTCTCATGAAATGTGACATCTTTAGAGGCAAAGTACTTACGACTAGGAGGATGATAGCATTTATATCCTCTCTTGTTTGGGGGATAGCCAACAAAGATGCATCTGACTGCGCGGGGGTATAACTTACTTCGATGTTGTTTATGGATATAGACAAAGGCAACACAACCAAATACTCGAGACTCTGCAAAATAGGAACAGAAGGATACTGTGAAGTCATAAACTGAACAGGACTAACATTACCTAAGATGCGAGATGGAACCCGATTAATTAAGTAGGCAGCGATCAGAACGACTTCTCCCCAATATGAGTTGGGAACTGCCATTTGAATGAGGACGACTCGAGCAACTTCAAGTAAATGACGATTCTTTCTTTCTGCAACACCATTTTGTTGTGGGGTGTCGACACATGAAAATTCTTGAAGTATTCCCTGTTGACTAGTAAAATTTGAAAAGATGTGATTGACATACTCTTTGCCATTGTCAGAGCGAATTCTTTTAATCCCATTGCCAAATTGTGTTTGTACCATGTTATAAAAACTAATAAATATTTTTGGTACTTCTGACTTATTCATCATCAAGAAAATCCAAGTGGCTCGAGTACAATCATCAATAAATGACACAAACCATTTAGCATCCGAAATATTAGAAATAGGTGCAGGTCCCCAAACATCAGAATGTATGAGATCAAAAGGTTCAACACTTCTTTTGGAACTAAGAGTAAAAGAGACACGATGATGTTTAGCTAACTCACAAACGTCACATTTAAAAGACTCAGCTGAATGATGTAAAAACAAAGAAGGAAACATAGATTTAACTAAAGAGAATGGTGGATGACCAAGCGCTTGTCTTTGAAGCCAAATTTGTGCGTGAGAATAAAAGAAGACACGGAAGACTCGGTCTACAAGTAAAGCCAACACCTTGAACAATTTGGTTCATCGGATAGGTAGTACAACCCTCCCTTTTCCTTAGCAACTCAATTGTCTTCCCGTGGTAAGATCTGAAAAACACAATAAGAAGTGAAAAATATTACTTTACAATTATGATCACGGGTAAGTTTACGAACAAATATTAGGTTGTGAGAGGTGTGGGAACATGTAGCGTCACATAATTGAAGTGGAGGTTGCAAGTTAACACTCCGAGCTATCAATACGGGCATAAGAACCATTAGCGGTTGTAACATGGTTCTTCTCGGAGGAGGTGTAGGAGGAAATCAAACTAGGATTGAATGTCATATGGTCGGTGGCACGAGTCCAAAATCAAGCATTCTTAAAGATTTTATCGCAAACACTAAAGGATTGAGAGCACACACTCAAGTCGTTCGTCGGTAGAGAACAACTTCGAGAAGGATTACTAAGAGAGTTAAGTATAGTCTTTAAACGATTCACCTCATCCTTGGTGAATGTTAAAGGATAATCAACAGAAATTTTTTCAGCCATTTGTAGAAAGCTAAAAAAGCAACAAGAGGCAAACAGCAGAAAAATGTGAAATAGAGGTGTTTTGAGGCGGTTTGGACAAAAAAAAAACATAGCGAAGGGTAACAAGGCTGCAATGAAGGCAGCAAAATTGTCACAATGAAGGTGACTTAGGGTTTACCGTAATAAAGACGGTTAGGGTTTATGCGGAAGCACGTCTCTCAAGATTGAGAGCTCCTGATACCATGTTGATAATTGAATATTTGGTGAAATGCTTGAGTTACAAAGCACTCAAGTGATTTGATTATATACACACAAGAGAGTAATTACATGATAAGATTAAAGCTATTTCCTAGGTATATATATGTAATTTACAAGGCATAGATTCCTAGACTCCTAGATACATGAATAGACTCATGAATGCAATATTATAATTCCAATAAAATTTGTAATTCCAATAATTCCAACACTGATGCCCTAAATCCTATCAATATATTTTATTTTTTGGTTTTATTTTGGTACAAGAATGAATTGTTCATTGCTACATGAATCACTTGATTTGCGATAGAATTATATTATTACTGTTCCTTCATTGGCATTAAATGCATTGGTTGTGCAAAATTGTGTGTCATAATTTCAATCATTCAATTATTATTAGGATTCACTGACTAAGTTCGATCTAGTTCTAGGATTGATTCAGGTTGGTTTATTTTTTAAAACATATTTGGCTATGTTAATTTGTTAAAAAAGTTAAATCTCTGCTCACAGTAAAATGAGAGCTTTAAGAATAATCTTAATTGCTGGTGGAAAAAGTTCTATGGTGTAAATTGATGGATCTTATATATAAAAAAAACAGATTGCTAGATGGGTCTCGATGGGTGACTGATAGATTTACTGTTAATTGGCCGAAGATTCACATTGTCAAAATGAGTTGTATTGATAGACTCATATTTTCATATGATGGTTTGTCGAATACCTAAATGTTTGCAATAGTTTTAGATGAAGGACTCGTATTATTCTCGATTCTAATTTGCTGGAAATTTTCTGGAGACCAAATGGTAGAGATCACTGTTTTTTGTACTCAATGTTGGAGTGAGTTGGAATGGAAGGATATCATACATTTTTGTTGGCATAAAGAAAAACAAACCCAACTTGATTAAGAACCATCTCAAAGAATGGAGTAAAAGTTATTTAGCAAATTGTGATGTAAGGATTGATAAGATAAAAAGTTAACGAATTAGAAAAAATAAACGCAAAAACATATCGTTTTCTGAAGGCAAAAATCACGCTCAAAATGGCTTAAGAGAAGGAGATGAAAATTCAGAGGTTTGTCTCTTAAAATGAAGCTTTCAATTTTTTCTTGAGGCTTATTCAGAGAGCAAAAAAGTGAAGATAATTAATTTCTCGTAGCTGAATTTAGAGAGGAGGAAATAAGAAATGTTTATTCGGATTTCAAGAGTCCGAAGAAGCCCTCTGACTCATCCGAATGGAAAAATTGTGTGTGGAGGTAATAATGTTTTTTTAGCATTTATTCCATAGATTAAGAATCAAGTAAGGTTGGTTGATTTTAGGCTAATATCTTTAATTGGCAGCATGTAGAATGGCTTAGTAAAGCTATTGGCAAATAGCTTGAAGGTGGTGGTTAAACAAGTTATCTCTGATTTGCAATTCGCATATGGTAGATTAGATACTCATAGCAAATGAGTCAGTAGATGATGCAAATATGAGGAAAAGAGAAGCGCTGATGTTTAAAGTATATTTCAAAAAAGCATAAAACTTTGTGGATTGGAAATATTTGGAATTTATGACAGAAAAAATGGGATTCAGCGTTAAATGGAGAGGATGGATTTCACAGGGTCTTCGAACTTCAACTATTGCAGTGTTGGTCATTGGAAACCTTACAAAAGAATTTGAAGTTGGTAGAGGTCTATAGCCAGACGATCCTTTATCGCCTTTTTTATTTTTGATAAGAGTTGAAGGCTTTTACTTAATGATGTCAAAAGAAGTTAAGATGAAGCTCTTTGAGGTTTATTAGTTCAATAGTCCCTTCAGGTATTATTTCTAATGTTGAATAAATTTTTTAACCCTAGTTGGTACCCAAAGGCATATCGCCTTATATGATTGAGCGGCGTGCTTGTGTTGTCTAAGGAAGTTGTGAAAACGAATAATTTGGAGACTATCTAGAAGCGATGTCGAAATCCTAGTTGGTTATAAGAACATATCTGTACTTGGAGTATGAACCATGGCAATTTGGAAACTATTCAAATGATGTCTTAGAATTGGTTAAAGTGTAAAGCTCTTGGATTTTTAATCACCCTCTTGTTAATTGGATATTAAATCCATTTGACTTCTTACAATGTTGATGGAGGTGGACAAGCTGTAACTTCTATTTTGTTTTGCTTTCGGTAGTGATATCTCATGCATGGGAATTGTATTCTAATGGCATATCTTATGCGTTACAGTTTTTCTGTAATATAATGTTATCGATTTTTCTAAAAAAATTGATATATAATCAATATCCACATAAAAAGATAAAATGGTTTGATGTAAAACCAAATTGTCAAAACAACAATTAAAATGTCTGAACCAGATTACAAATGATAATAGAAGAAAAGAAAAAAAAAACAAAATTTTCGTCGCAAACATAACACAATTTATAAGGTATTTCGCCACCAACGTCGCTATTTGCCTCAAGGTATGTTCAATGGTGAAGATTTAGGGTTTTAGGGTTTGTATGTATTGTTGATTGGGGGTTTTCTTACGGTGTTGGTTTTCTAAGCTGTATTGATTTAGGTTGAAGATGATAAATCTGATTATATTGCAAGGATTTTCTTATCATTTTAGACAGATTTATGGACGGAAAAAGTTGTTAGTTCTGTAATGCATTATAACAACTGCAGGGTGGCATTAAAAACCAAACAACGAAAGTTTTGGCTGAACACTGCTGTTTTTCACATAGGGAAGTTTTGGCATTTTGCTATTTTCTGCAACTCGGGTTATATTTATTGATTTATGTTTCTTTGATTTAACTTTAAATTTGGAATTTAGATACCTGTTGGAGTGTTGATTTAACTTTTATTTGGATAGAGAATTATCCTGCAGGTGGAGACCATTTTGGATAGAGAATTTCACTTTGGAGGAACTACTCGATGAGGATGAAATTATACAATAATGCAAGGCTCTTAATAGCCAGCTTATAAATTTGTAATGGTCTTCTTTTCCATTATCAAATTTATTTCTTACTAGAGACTACTGCCCTGTTACGGCATTGAATTAGTTATCCCTATAAAGGGAATTATAATTATAATATTATTCGTGAGACCTGCTTATTAAGTATTAACTGTCTTGAGGATAATTACTTTTGACTTCAAAGTATTGTTCTGGAATCAGGGGTGAGACCTAAGAATATTATAATCAAATTAAGATACTTGCCTAAATCAATAAACAATCCCTTATACTTTAACATATCAGACTTTTGCATCTACCTCCTAATTGATTAGATTTGGGAACAAAGTGTAGATTTGAGTTTCCATTTTGTTGACTTGTGAGTCTTGGAATGTTAGCTAACTTATATAAGTTTTGTTTGTCTGATTTAAGGACTTGGAAAACTGTCATCTGGTTTAATGCTAAATATCTTATGTTGATTGATAAAGAAATTATTGGAATGTCTAAACTGAGTGAAAACAGATCCCACATATTACAGCTTTTTAAACAAAATAATCACTTTTACAAGTTTTCATCTGAACCTATGGTGCTGACACTCGTTAGAAGGAATCTTTCTAAATGCAGCAAAAGTTAATAAATTCTTCACATGAATTTGTATCTAGTGGAAAAGATGGGCAAAGCGATGCACCGTCTTTAGTCTGTGACAATGTGCCTCTATGTTAGTGTCGACTGATCAGATAGGTTGTGTTCTCGAAAAAGTCAGGCAGATAGCTCAGACTATACAAAGTGAAACTGGGACTCAAATTCGAATTTTTAAGGATGAACATGTGCCTCTATGTGCCTTTCACTCTTATGAGCTTGTGCAGGTGAATTTTCTTAGAATTACATTATGCTTATGATTCTAACCAGTTATTAATTTTCTTTTCACGAAAAGTCATCGCCAAACACATTCATATACGTAAGGTTATTTATATACATAAGGTTATTTTAGGAACATTCATACACATAATGGACAGATAAAATACACTACCTATTTTTCTTACAATAGGGGATGGAGGGAAAGAAGGAGTCATTGCTATCTGCAATCTCGATGATTTGAAGAAAAAAATTCAGCAATTGTGTGCAACTATGTACCATGCTTTGTTAGTTTGAATTGAAATTTTGAAACTTTGAGTTTTATGTCAGTTACTTTTTTTAATTCATGTTTATGCAGCTTTTATTTGTGTACAACATGCTTTATTTAAATACAACTATCTATATATTGATCAACTTGACAGGAAACTACATAATATGCTTAAATTCAAAATAGTCAATTTCTCAATGTCTTGATATAATGCACTGGTTTGCATGAAGAGACATGTTAGGGACAAGTGATGGTAGTGTTTGGCATATGTTGGTTTCACTGTGGAACCAATTAGAATAGGAAAGTACTGTAAGTGTGCTAATTGCATGGTGATTATCCAGTAATCCACGACGCTGATGTGTTTGATGATTAACAATCTCGTCTCAGATGTCCTTTTTGTGATTTTGAAATTCAACTTCGTCTGCCCTCCTATGATTTCCAAGAGGAACATTACTCTTCTCTAAATTATATGGTATAGGCTTTCTGTTTCCTAAATTTTTATGGCATCTTTGAAATTTCCATACATGTTATGCAAGTAAAAATCTATTAAAATTTATGATTCTATTTGCCTACACCAGGTTTGTGCCGTGTGTGAACAAGATTTAGGAAATGATGCAATCACACAATTTACACATTCAACTTTGTGAATGGTATGTTTCATAAAATCCAACATATTTTGAGTCGGAGCCGTCTCAAGTTTTTAGAGGCCCTTTATAGATTAGTTGTAACAAAATTGATAGAGAGACCTTATTCAACTAGAATTTAAGTGCCACAAACATTTTATGAGACCCTATTTAGTCACATTTATCCGAGACAAATTTCTGGCATGTGTCGTAGTTCGCCTCGCGTCCTCAAAAGCGGCTTGGTTTGATTTAATAACATTCCTTGATTATCTTGCTAAAGGCATTAAATTGAAATTTTGATCTATAGTGGCGATGGAAATCTGAGAAATCTAGCATTTGTCCTGGTAATTCAGCAATATCTGGCAAGAAACTAGCTGGCAGGGGAAACAAACAAGAATGGATTGCCTATTCGCTTTTGTCACCGTTCATCTACAATGTGCCCATTCCTAACTCTAACAGTAGCCATCAAGATGAAAAGTCCAGCCTCGGAATCAAGGATCATATAAACATTCATAGTGCTGAACCACCAATGAAAAAGTTTTAGATATAGATAGTGATTGAAACAAGGCGTATGTAAAGTCTCTGGTTACATTTGTTGTTGAATGAATGCTACTGGTTTTGCCTCTGCGGGTGCTGGACTGATGGTGTTGAGCAGGATGAACAAGAACAAGGGTTGAAGGCAGCTTTTGTTCAAAACTTGATATTGATAGTCTCTTATTTTCATACGATGGTTAGTCAAATGACTAAATGTTTGCAACGATGTTTTGATAAAGGACTTGTATTAATTGTCAAATTCTAATTTGCTAGAAAATGTCGGGAGACCAAATGTTAGAGATCACTGTTTTCATAGTGATGGTTTGTATAAATGATCCTCATATTATTGTCCAAATCTAATTTGTTGAAAATGTCCGTAGACCTAATGTTAGAGATCACTGTTTTGTGTACTCAAATATTGGAGTGAGTTGGAATGATATCATACATTTGTGGGCATAAAGAAAAACAAATTCAATTTGATCAAGCATCATCACAAAGAATAGAGTTAAAGTTATTTAGCAAATTGGGATGGAAGGATTGAAAAGGATAAAAAGTTAATCAATTATCTAGAAAAATAAAGGCAAAAACACATCCTTCTCTGAAGGCAAAAATCATGCTCAAAATGGCTTAGAGAAGGGGATCCAAATTTAAAGGTCTTATCTCTTAAACGAAGCTTTCAATTTTTTCTCAGGCTTATTCATAGAGGTAATAATATATAACACTATGAAGTTGGTTGATTTTAGGCTGGTGTCTTTAATTGGTACTTAAAGGCATATCGCCTTATATGATTGAGCGGTGTGTTTCTTTTCTCTAAGGCATATCTCCTTATACGATATATGAAATCCTAGTTGATTTTAAGAACATATCTCTACTTGGAGTAGGAACCATGGCAATTCAATTGATAATGTGATAACTTAGGTAAAGTAAGAAACTTAATGATAACAAATAATAATAATACTATGCGTAGGTATATGTGTATGCTTGACAAAAGACATCACTTGTGAACGAGTAAAACTTAGGACTAATAAAGAATCTGAAAGTGAGTTTGTATGGAAGTGATATACTTTATTTTGGATAGATTCAATGTGCCTTCTGAGGCATCCTTCTAAAATCTGTGTTATATTGGTTCTTTGAAATTTGGTGCATGAAATTAGGAAGCGGAGCTAGATCACATTTCTAAATTGATCCTTGGATAGAGGGGCTAATCTTGAAGAATAGGTTTGTGAAACAGTTTGATTTTATTGAGAACAAAGATGCTTCATTTAAGGAAGTGGTTAAAGGTGGAAAAAATAGAACTTGGAACATAAGATGGAAAAGAACCTTGAATGAAAAAGAAAAAAAAATCTTGAAGATTACGAAGATAATTGGATTTGGGGTAAAGGAAGCTTATTCGATAAAGGCGTATTTCTAAACTTCGATGGAAAACACAAGAGATGGTATGAGGAATTTTGCAGGCACGTGGAGTAATCTGATCTCGCTTAAAGTATCGACACTAGTTTGGAGAATATGGCAAAATAAAGTCCCCACAAAAGATAATGTTGGAACTTGCGTTTTGTTCCAATATATTGAATTTAAAAATTTCTTAGTCCCACATTGTTAGAATTATTTTTGTGGTTGAAAAAAACATTTAGTCCCACATTGCTCATGTGAGAAATATTACTAGCTTACTTCACTATATAAGGAGTTAACATGTTTCATTCTAAATTACACCAAAAAATATTCTATTAGTTTTTGCTTTCTCACTCTCATAACTCTGCGTCTCTCAAATTGTCGAAGCGCCAACTTCTCCCACTTTCTTCCTATTCGTTGAATTTTTCGAGTATTTTTTTGAATTTTCTTTAGAGAATTAAGTTAGTTTCTCCTCATTTGAGTTGAGAAATTTTCAAGTATTAATTTTAGGATTCTCTTTGGAGAATTATTTGGATTTTTCTTTATTGGAGAAATTATTATGAGTGCTCAAATTACCATTATTATATTCTCTTTGGAGTATTATTTGAGTTTCTCTTTGATTGAGAAATTATGGTGGTCTTTGTCTTTGGATTCTATGAATGATATTGATACCATATTTGAATGGTCTTGTACCATCAAAGGGTGTATTCTAGACCGACTATCTATCGTGTAAATAGTAATTGTATCGTGAAGCGTCTTAAAGAGAGCGACCTAGTCCGTGACTCAACCCAATAATTTCTTCGGAGGCAAGTTTTTTAAAACCGTGAAACAACAATTTTAAGACGTTTCAAACTGCCTTGTCTATCGAAGAAATTACTGGTACTTTTGCGAATATTGTCTTTGACAGACCGTTCAAGTTTGAAGGATTGCATTTCAAATGTTGGCAATAAAAGTGAGGTTTTCTTAACCATAAAGAACGTTGTCAATATTTTGATTGATGAAATTCCTACTGTTCCATTTGGGTCAGTTGAACAAACTAAAATAAAGAAATCTATGAACTCAGATGAAATTGTCAATTTAAATGAATCTGAATTTACAACATAGATTAAAGTGAAGGATTCTGACTAATGGAAGAAATCTCCTTATAGAAAGAGAATGATTATAACATTCTAAATGGATTCATAAATGATCGTATGATTATTGTAGTAATTGTGATACTCCAAAACATGTTTATGAGGATCTGAAAAAACTAGTATTGAAGAAGCTGTAGAACAAGAGAACGATGTTAATCGCTACTTCAAGTATCAAATGGCAAAGATGAAAGGTTGATGGAGGCTCAATGTTACGAACTTCAAAAGATAGCTCATAATATCATCGCAAAAGGTATGTGTTTAGATGCACAATTTCAAATTGCTTTTGTTATTGAAAAACTACCCCATGGGTTGAATGTTTTAAAAACTTTTCTTCGCTACTAAACAAAAGAAACTTTTATTGAGAATCTGATTATTCACCTTGAGTTTTTAAAAAAAAGGAATCTTAGAGACAATATCAAAAGGAAAAAGTCTTAGTTGTTTCAAACAACAAAAAGAAATTCGGTGTAGTTCTGAAGCCATTTGGCAAATGATTAAAGAATCAGAACTGTAATATTGTGAACCGAATTAAGAATGGGAACTCTTATGTGGCCCCAATTGCTCCAACTAGGCAACAACCACCACCTTAAAGAAATGACATTGTTTTTCCTTTATTTTAACTATGGAAATCACGTCATATATGACTAAGAAATGCAGAAGTATGGTTGAACCTGATGCTGCCCCTAATGCTCAGGTCAACCTGACTAATGGGCAATTTATTGCTATGGTCATTGAAATCAACATGGTTGATGAATCTGATGGTTGGTGGATAAACATTGGCGTCTCTCGCTGTGTGTTATGATCGTGTTATGTTTAAAACATACACAAATACTAAAGATAAGAAAGTGTTGTTGGAAGATGTCCACACCACTAATGTTGTTGGAATTGGAGACATGAAGTTGAGTTTCACCTCCAGAAAGACTTTAATCTCGAAGGACGTCATGCATGTTCATGATATTAGGAGGAATTTTATTTCTAGTTTTCTTTTAAGGCAGGGTTTAGTCAGTACATTGTGGTAGGGTTGTACACTATTGCGAAGAATGATATTTTTGTGAGTGAAATTGATATGTTTAAGTTGTATGTAACTGAAATAGAGAATCAATTTAGTAAGAAGATTAAGAGACTTCGTAGTGATAGGGGCCGAATATGATTACGGTCTATTTAATGATTTTATATTGAACATGGAATTATACATGAAATAAGCTGCTCCATATTCTCACGAAATGAATGGTAAGCGAAAGAAAGAAAGAATAGGACTCTTACTAACTCTGGTCTTGCTCCTCATTTGGTGGGGTAAATTTCTTGTTGTTTTCTATGTCCTGAATAGAGTCCCCAAGTCAAAATTTTAAGATCTCTCCTTAGGAGATATTAAAGAAAAGACAACCAAACTTGTCTCATTTGAGAACTTGAGGGTGTCTAGATTATGTTAGAATTTTGGATCCGAAACGAGTTAAACTCGCTAGTAGAGCATATGAATGTGTATTCATTGGATATGCAGTAAACAGTAAAACATATAGGATTTATGACCTAAATGAAAAAGTGATCATAGAATTAAATGATGTTGAATTCTATGAAGACAAATTTCCTTTCAAATTGAGAAATAGTGGGGGCACACAATCGAGTTACATTCTTGTGATAAGAAGCACAGAAAGCAACTACGATGAAGTAACAGAACTTCGATGAAGTAAACGAGTAAGAGTTGCTAAAGACTATGGAGTGCGATTATGCGACATAATGTAGAAGAAGATCCTATGAATCTTCAAGAAGCTTTGTCATCTCTGGATGTTGATTTATGGCAAGAAGCTATCAATGATGAGATAGAATCTCTAGAATCTAACAAGACCTGACACTTAGTAGACTTGCCTCCTGGTTGCAAACCAAATGGGTTTTGAAAAAGAAACTAAAACCTGATGGAAGTATTGATGAATACAAGGCTCGTCTTGTTGCCAAGAGTTTTAGATAAAGAGAAAATATAGATTTCTTCGACACTTTTTCTCCTGTCACTAGAATCACATCCAATAGGGTACTTATTTCAATAGCTTCTATTTATAACTTAATAATACACCAAATGGATGTTAAAACAACTTTTTTAAATGGTGACTTAGAAGAAGAAATCTAGATGGAACAACCAGAAGGGTTTGTGATCCATAGACAAGTATACAAGGTCTGTAAGTTAGATAAGTCTTTGTATGGGCTAAAACAAGCTCCAAAGCAATGACATGAAAAGTTTGATAACTTAATGATATAGAATGAGTACAAAGTGAATGAAAGTGACAAATACGTTTATTACAAATTTGAGAACCGTGTTTGCACTATCATATGTCTATATGTAGACGATCTACTCATATTTGGGTCAAACATTCAGACCATTAATGATGTGAAATCACTGTTGTGCAACAACTTTGATACGAAAGACCTCAGAGAAGCAAGTGTGATTCTTGGTATCAAGATCACGAGATCTGAGCAAGGAATTTCTTTGGATCAATCACACTATGTGGAAAAGATCTTAAATAAATATAACTACTTTGATTGTAAACCAACAAGCACACCATACGATCCAAGCATTAAAATGTTCAAGAACACTAGTGAAAATGTTAGACAGACAGAATATGCAAGCATCATTAGCAGTCTTAGATATGCCACTGATTGTACGAGACCAGACATTGCATATGCTGTAGGATTGTTGTGCAGGTTTACGAGTATACCGAGTAATGAACATTGACAAGTTATTGAGCAAGTCATGCGGTACCTTAAAAGGACCATGAATATCGGTTTACATTATCAAAGATTTCCTATTGTATTTGAAGGATACAATTATGCATATTGTAATACCTTATCAGATGATTCCAAAGTAACTAGTGGCTATGTATTCCATAGCTAGAGGAGTTGTATCTTGGAAATCAAAGAAATAGACTATCCTGACTCAGTCCACGATGGAGTCTGAAATGATAGCATTAGTAAGTGCTAGTGAAGAAGCAAGTTGGTTAAGATGCTTGCTTACTGAGATTCCCTTATGGGAAAAACCTATGCCAGTTGTATTGATCTACTGTGATAGTATCGCGGCTATTGCAAAAATTGAGAACCGTTATTATAACGGTAAAAGACGTCAAATTAGAATAAAGCACAACACCGTTAGAGGTTGTATCTCTAAAGGGGCTGTAAGAGTGGATCATGTACACATTGATGAAAATTTAGAAGATCCTTTAACGAAAGGATTAGTTAGAGAGAAAGTCTATAATTCGTCATATAAGATGAGACTAATGCCTATAGGTATATGAGTGGCTCATGATGGTAACCCGACCTAAATGACTGGAGATCCCAAGAAATAGGTTCAATGGGTAATAACAAGTTGTGAGTAATATGAGGTGAACATGCTAATGTGAATAAGAGAAGCATGAATCCTGAAGTGATAAGAGGATGAGATGATAGAAACTCTTAATGATATCTATACTCTGTATGAGGGAGTACCTAGGCTACAGGAGTACTCTTGATAGACTCACATTTATGATTGTGGAACTTGGGTCGGTTCCTATGGAATTTCGAGGCATAATTCCTAGAGCCTTCACTAAACCGGGATACACGTGCAGGGCCATTATAGCATGGGCTATTAGAATAACTTAAGAAGAGGTTGTGTGCGGGTTTGATGTCTGAGATAGAGTTCAATATATTTGTGTCACTCTTGTTGAATCAGAATCCTACTTGCTACGCAAAGGTTCAAGTCGTAGACACCTTTGTTTATACTGATCTTAGAAGCGTTTGGCGTTACTTCTAGAACAACTTCTTTAAATTCAAGTGGGGGATTATTGGAACATGTGTTCGTTCCAATATATTGAATTTAAAAATTTCTTAGTCCCATATTGTTAGAATTATTTTTGTGGTTGAAAAAACCATGTAGTCCCACATTGCTCATGTGAGAAATATTACTAGCTTACTTCACTATATAAGGACTTAACACGTTTCATTCCAAATTACACCAAAAACTATTTTATTAGTTTTTCCTTCCTCACTCTCAAAACTCTGCGTCTCTCGGTTGTCGAGCGCTTGACTTCTCACTTTCTTCCTACTCGTTGAATTTTCCGAGTATTTTCTTGAATTCTCTTTAGAAATTAAGTTAAGTTCTCCTCATTTGAGTTGAGAAATTTTCAAGTATTAATTTTAGGATTCTCTTTGAGGAATTATTTGAATTTTTATTTATTGGAGAAATTATTATGAGTGGTCAAATGACCATTATTATATTCTCTTTGGAGAATTATTTGAGTTTCTCTTTGATTGAGAAATTATTACGATTGATCTTTGTACTAGATTCTACGAATGGTATTGATACCATATTTGAATGGTCTTGTACCATCAGAGGGTGTATTTCTAGACAGATTATCTATCGTGCAAATAGTAATCGTACAATATAGAACTGAGCTGTTTTATCTTGGAGGTGGCGCGGGCTGTTTTATCCTAGAGGTGGCGCGGTAGTTCGATTGCTTTGCATAAATTTGGACAGTGCCGCTGTGATGGCTGGTTTTTTCATCGGTTGTTTTAAAAAGCAATGAAGTCGCCACCTAATTTTATTTGTTCTAAAAAGAACGGGAAAATATAGATAAAACCCACAGAGATGGATAAGGCGGTCTACGTGACCAAAAGATATGAATTCGGGAGTCGGTTATGTAAGGGGAAGGTATTAGCACCCCTTACATCCATCGTACTCGATGGGACCCATTTAGTTCTAAGTGTTTGTGTGTGTTTATTGCTAATTTATGAATAAGAAGAAGCAAAAGGATTTGTTTATTATTATTTTGAGTTTGGCACAGTTTCGAAACCGTGTGCCTACGTATTCCCTTGTGCAATGGGAAATTCAAAACTCCGTAGTTCCTCTTGAAAAGGTTTTAAATTGGTTGTGTTGATTTTATAAGAAAAATCGTGCATTAGACATTTCAAATGCTTGAACCTGGACTTGTTTAGTTTTCTTGAAAAGCTTAAGTCCTTGTTCATGTTTGAAATGGCTATTGCACACTCTTTGTAAGAAAAGAGTTTAATGATCACGTATGAGCGAAAAAAGGATTTGAGTGAGTTGAATTGATTTTAAGTGTGTGAAAAGTACCGAACAATAAGACTAGCATCCTACGATTCAAATATTAGAAACAAGAGGAGCTCAATGCTCAACGAGTCGTCTATCATCCCAAAGTTTTTCTTATGAAAGAGTGAAAGTGAAACAAAGTTCACGTTATTAAGAATCTTTTACAAGTGTTTAAACAATTGGTCTAGCAACCAACGATTTAAATACTTGGGTTCTTATTATGGAAAGAAATTTGAAAATGCACTCGACGATGGATCGAGGTTTGTAAGTTAATTATGAAAGTGTTTTAGATGGGGTTTTGAAAATGATTTTGAAAAGTGAAGGATATTCACAAGAAGTTTTTTTAAAAAGATTTAAGTTTGAAAGTTGGAAAGAAAGCATTTTTGAAAAGTATTAAAAAAATACTTAACATGTTTCATTTTTAAAAATATAATAAAAAAATATATTTTTGGATTTTTTTGACATAATCATAAAATAGGTATATTAAATGACAAATGTGCAAAAAATCATCTCAAAATGAGAAGTTTTGATTAGTTTTTGAAAATGTTGAAGTTTGCTAGAAACTTGAGAAAATTGATAAAAAAGAGTTTTTTTGGTCCAAAGGAGGTTTGAACCTTGGACATTTGGCTTAGAAGTGAAGAGTTTTTCCACTGAGCCATGTGCTTGACTTGTCATTTAATCACCTTGTTTAGAAGGAGTTTTGAAAAAATGAAGTTTGGAAAAAAGATCAGAAGTTGTGTGCTTCTGAAGGGGTCAGAAGCATGGCTTGCTTCTAGAGGCAGAAGGCTTAGAAGCTGGCTTCTTCTGGAGCGCTTTGGAGGCATGCTGCTTCTGGGGCATGTAAGAAGTACGCTGCTTCTGGATGGATAGGATCTAGCTACTTCTGGATGCTAGAAGCTGGTTGCTTATGGATGTAGAAACACTAGAAGTGCTTCTAAAGATGCTTATGGATGTAGAAACACTAGAAGTGCTTCTAAAGAGTGTAGAAACTGAAAGTTTCTAAGGATAGAAGCTTGTGGGGATAGAAGCATTAGAAATGGGAAGCTTCTAAGGGTAGAAGCTTCAGAAGTACTTCTGGAGGCTGAGCCTCAGAAGGACTTCTAGAGAAACAAGCTTCCGAAGCTTGTGATTCCTTTTATTAAAAAAAGGTTCCAGGGGGATTCGAACCCTGGACCTTGAGGCGAAGGAAAGTTTTAAGGAGTGCTGGCTTACCACTGGGGTGACTATTACATCCGGTCATAAGTCATCAACCAATAAACAACATAAACCAAAAATTTGAATTTTTCAGAAATTAGAAAAACGCGCGCATCAGTTCATCTTCTTCCTCCAGATTTCAATTCCTAGATTCTTCATTTTTTAATGAATTTGAGAGATCCAAACATCAAACTTGCTTGGATTTTCACCAGGAACATGATTATGAAATTTAATTTCATTTATTTTAAGCTTAGAATCATTAATTTTTGTATGAACACGAAGAACCCTAATTCTAAGTTTTGATTATGAAATCATGTATGAGCATAATTTTAAGCAATTGATAGAGGGTTATTACTCTGTGATAGTGCAGAAACAAAATGGCCAAGCCTTTTTTGTGCTGAAAGTTAGAAATCACAGAGTTCAAAGTTCAAGTTTATACCTCTTTAAACTGAAATCGTGTTTCTTGCTGGAGGTTTTCCAGATGTTTTTTGACGATTGCTACAGCTTCAGTGATGTTTGAAATGGTCTGGATTGTTCTGACCAAGTCCAGTTACAGTCACTTGAAGTGAGAATCGATTTTCATGATTCTGTGTTTACAGTGGTGTATTGATGTTTTGGATTACTTCTATATGATGTATAAAAGGTGTATGAAGTGAAAAAGCAGAACAAGCACAAGTGGATTTGGAGTTTGGAAGTTATGGCTTAAACTTGCATTTTATGAGTTTTGGAAGTGATTTCTGGAGAAAACTAACTCTGGCTTATTTTCTGATGGTTTGAAGTTCCAAACAACTTCTAAATGATGTTTAGAAGATGTTTGAATGACACCTTTGGCTAGAACTTGTAGTATTTGTAATTTGGAATTCTAACCTCTTTGAAATTTAGAAACTTGCAAAATAAGAAATGAGTGAGAAAGCAAGTTTGGATTCTTTTTTAGGTGTAGTTTTTGAATGAAGAAGAACTCCTATTTATAGGCAAGGAATTCTGAAATGGAAAGACAAGATAAGCTTAGAGCTTGCAACTTGGAAGCTTAAGGCTTAAGAAAGAATATTCCTTCATTAAATGCACATGGAATCTTTCTAATCATTACTTAAAAAACTCAAGTGTATTTATCCTTTCCTAACCATTTCCATCAGATTTTTTTCTCTAAAATCCTATCTTATTTAGTGACAAGGCTTCTAGAAGGAGAAAATTGCAAAATAACATAACTTTGATGCATGATTTTGGAAATCCATGGTTTTGGAGCTCTATGTTTCAAAATCAAAACCCTAGCTACACAAAGTGTTTTTCCAAGTTCTTGGACTTTTTAGAAAGCTTGTAACAAGACCTACAACTTTCATGTTTTGAGTTTTTCTTGAATCAAAATGGATCTAGGTGAAAAATGGCCATGAAAGTAAGGAAAAACCATGTTTCTTAACACTTGAAAATTTTTCTAAGTGTTAGAAAAAATTCAAATCTTGACTTTTTGTTGACCTTTTCACATTTCTTGATTTTTTATGATCATGATGGATTATTTGAAATGATTTTATGATTGAAAAAATTTAGATTTTAAAAAGTTGACCAAAAGTCAAAGTTTGACTTTTTTAAGCAGATGAATTTCCATCAGATGACTCAGAATTTGTCTGATGAAGAAATATGGATTTTGCAACGTTTTGAACCAAGAAATTAGGTTAAGATGTTGCATTGAAGATGTTAAGATCAATCTTCAAGCAAATAGGTCATCCATTTAGCAGAAAGTCAATGATTCACTATTTTCGATAAAAACACTAATTGGTCGATTCTAGGTAGATCATGAGAAAAAGTTGAGAATTTGAAGATCAAATGTTGATGATTAATTAAGATAAATCAATTGAGGTGAGTGGAGACTCAAACCCTAATTGATTATATCTTGAACAGATGAAATTTTGATAAAATCCTAACTTTGACTTTAGGAGCACACGCACGATCTATCCTGTTCTGAAATTGTTAGTGATGCAATGATCTTATGAGAAATACAAAGTCTTGATCTTGTGCACTGACAAAATTCAAAAGAGTGTATTCCTTGAAGAAGGGATGCCTCATGATCACTCCTCACAACCATAAACTCAAAAGTCGTTTCCAGAAGATGAAACCCTGAACTTAGGAGGGTAAATTTTGGGGTGCGACAGCCGCGAAATGTCTTAAAGAGAGCTACCTAGTCCGCGACTCAACCCGGTAATTTCTTCGGTGATAAATGTATCAAAACCGTGAAACAAAAAATTATATGGTCAAAAACGGTGTTTCGGATGAATCTCAAGTTGCGTGTTCGTTCGAATGCAGAAATGAAGATAATGTTTCTCACATTTTCTTTGATTGTCCAAAATAGGCGAGGTTTGGAATGAAATCTTTCGGTGGCTGAAAGTATCTACTTAAATACATAATTCAACTTTTGGAAACTTTTGACAGTTTGGGGGTCTATTGGATATCAGAAGGGGAAAAAGAGTTTCAAAACTATCTGGTTTACTTGCATTTGGTCCGTTTGGAAAGGTCGAAATGATAAGATATTTAGAGCAAAGACACCACCACCGAAGATCAACTAGAAACTATTCAAATGATGTCTTGGATTTGAATTTGGTTAAAGTGTAAATCTCTTGGATTTAATTACCCTCTTGTTAATTGGATATTAAATCCATTTGACTACTTACAATGTTGATGGGGTGTGTAGATCAGTATTGAACAATTATTGATTGTCGATACATCTGTTTGGGTGCAGTGAGTGTGTGAACTATTAAGCAAATCTCATTATTCTGGTGGTTAGTTAGGAGGCTGGTAGGTGTTTATTTTTCTGTCAACCTTGGTTGTTGAAGATTAATCAGGACATTGCCAGTTAACAATTGATTTGAAGTAGTGTGTGACATAAGCATTTTTATCTATGCTCTAGTGCCCAGTACTAGTTTTTCTTTGACTAATGTTATGTTTTTCTGTTTGGGGAATATGAGGTGTGTAGGGGTGAACAAATTGTAACTCCTATTTTGTTTTGCTTTTGGTATTTGGTATCTCATGTATGGAATTTGTATTCTAATGGCCTATCTTATGCCTTACACTTTTTCTTTAATCAATATCCACATAAAAAGATAATTTGGTATTCACTTCAATTTTCATCAAATTTTTTGAGGACTTATATTAGTTTTAAATTTCATCAGATTTTCTGAAGACTTATGTTCACTTTAAATTTCATCAAATTATCTTAAGATTTATGTTCACTACAATTTTCACCAGATTTTCTGAAGACTTATATTCATTTCAATTTTCACCAGATTTTCTGAAGACTTATATTCACTTCAAATTTCATCAAATTTTCATAAGATTTATATTTACTTCAAATTTAGTCAAACTTTCCTAATATTTATATTCACTTCATATTTCATCAGATTATCTTAAGATTCATGTTCACTTCAATTTTCACCACATTTCCTTAATACTTGTATTCAATTCAATTTTCACCAGATTTTATGAAGTCTTATATTCACTTCAAATTTTACCAGATTTTCTGAAGAGTTATACTTACTTCAAATTTCTTCAAATTATCTTAAGATTTCTTTTCACTTCAATTTTCACCAGATTTTCTGAAGACTTATTGTCATACCCCAAAATTTGCCCTCCATCTACTCAAGAGATTTCATACATCCATACTCAAGGATTCCTCAAGAGTTGATCAGACAAACTCTCTCCTAGACAATCAACCCAAACTAGGGTTTGGTATCTCTCAAGTCAAGATGGATTTCCAACATCTCCAATGACCTTCATGCCTCCTCATATGCTTCAAAGATTCTCCATGTCAATTTTCAAGCCTCACAAGTCAAGTTTCCTCAGACAATTGTTCAGATGGTTGAAAATCGGGTGTATTGGACAAAAAGTCAACTGTGGTCAACATACAGTCAAAACTTCTGATTTTTTGGTCAACATCCTCATTTTGAAGTTACATTCATCATTTGATCAAGGGTTGATCATGATTCATCAAGAAAACTCAAGATTTGCCCAAAAGTCAAACTTTCTAAATTAGGGTTTCTAGATGAAAAGTCAACTGAACTTTGACTGATCATAACTTTCTCATACTTTCTCAGAAATCCTTCCACCACCTCTTGTTTTGAAGGAAATTCAATTCTCTACAACTTCATGTCTCACAAGAATGTCCAAAAAATGCTTCATTTGAGAGGTATAGCTCAAAACATTACAGGTCATTTTCAAAGTCAACAAAAAGTCAACTTTTTGTTTTGAAGATATTTTGAGCATGGTAACTCCAATTGAGATGAGACCAAAGACATTGGTTAGAGGACTCTTAGAGCTTTCCAAAAAATCCAAGAACACTCAAAAATGTGGAAAATTGAGCAAGTTGCACCATTCACAAGTTGGGCAATTTTGAAAGAATGCACAAAGAGAGATACTTCAAAAAATCAAATCTTTTGCAAATGGGCCTATTTTTTCTTCATCCTAACTTGTTCCTCATACAATTAGGAATATCCAAGCCCAATGCCACGAATTTTTGGTTTATTTTTCTATTTAATTTGGAATTTATTCATTTAAATACAAATTAAATTCAAAAATAAAGTATAAAATCAAAATTAATTGAAAGATTGATTTTTATTCTTTCCTTGATGTCCAATTAACTCACAAATGCTAGCCAAATCAGATTTGAAGCAAAAAAGGCAAGATTGGATTGAAATTGGTCAAATTTGAAAATTTGATTTTCATGAAAAAATCAAATTTGATTATCATTGATTATTGATCAAATCTTTCCAAATTCAATCTCAAATCCTTCCGATATATATACAATGCATATCAATCAAAGAGGACGAAAAAATTGCTCCGAACCTAGTTTCAAACTCAAAAATTTCGTGTTCTTGAAGCGATTGGCAATCCATCCTCTGTAGTTTTCAATCGATTTTAAGGTGTCAAACACATTCCTTGGTACCTCAGGAGTGATTCCAGATACCTACTTCATCGAAAACCATCCAGAATCAAGCAATCCCAGTTTCGGTTTGTTCTTATTTTTCAAAATTCGATTATCCATATTCATGCATTATTAATCCGATTTGTTGTTGTTTTTGTGTTTAGTGAGAAGCTTACAAACTTTATGGGTACTTTGATTGGATTTCTATGGCCGGAATCGTGTATTACCATGATTAGGGTTTATGTGATCGTTTTAGGGTTTCTCTATACAGGAAAAATTGGACCTTGAGACTAGTACCATTGCATTCGGGATGATCTGAGGAATCGAACCATGGTTTCAAATATTATTTATATTATGTGTGTTGCATTTTTGATGTTTGCCAGGAACCTTGCGTCGAACAAAGACCGACGCTAAATTCAAATATTCAAATCGGAGAAGGCTGGATGGCGCGGCGAGACGGCGGCGCGTGTTTTCAAACTATCCGTTTCAAGCGTCGCGCTTGGCTCGGTTAGTCGACATATCAGTTTTCAAGGTTTGAAAGGGATGTCTCCAGTTCGATTCCTGGTTCAGACAATCCCTTTTTACACTTTTCCAAAACTCTATTTTTTCATATTTTCCATATTCTAATATTTTTCCATTATTTTAATTGTTTTCATGATTTTATTTATGCATTAAAAAATTACCAAAAACATTTTTCTTTTGCATTTATTTTCAGAAAACCTTTATTTAATTTATAAAATTAAAAAATATAATTTTTGCATGCATATTTATTTTATTTTTATTTTAGCATTTAAATCATTATAAATTGCATTTTAATTATTAAACCTTTTCCAAAAAATCCCAAAAAATTATTTTAGCTTATTTATCTTATTTCCAACATGTATTAATTTTCCATATTTAAAATTGCATTTTTCTAACATTTTCTCTTATTTCAATTTCATCATATTTCCGATTTTCTTATTCTTTCACGAGGTTGCTCCGATTCGGACGTTTTCTCTTATCATTCTATTTTTCCAATAATGTAATTGCTCATGGGTTGTAATAGTTAATTAGGCTTTTATTTTCCATAAGTTTAAATTATGTATCGCCCCAAAGCCATGTAATAAGCGTAGGTTTATTTTCCGCTTTACATTCCCTTTTACTTTCGCACCCTTATCAATTGCTAGTAATTAGGCGTGTATGGCAAGATAATAATTGGACATAGCTCTGATTTCAAGATAAAATATCTGAATTCAACACACTTCTTTCACACGCACCTTAGGGTAATTCTCTCGATGCCTTTCGATTTCAAAATGGTCATGTCCCTCGAGCGTAGAGGTATTCTAGCACGTTGCCTTCCAAACAAATCATCATAGTCCCTTCGATACAAAGATCATAAGACCCACGATGTCGCCTCCGAATACATGATCTTGACCCTCGATTGTCGCTACGAAAATGATGATAGTCCGCGAATGTGCTAGGATACTTCCTACAGTTGCCTTCTATGACCATCCGATGTCCCTTGAATGTCCGTTTACATCCAGCGAATGGAGCTACATACTAACTAATGGTATGGCTAGCGCTATTCTAAAGGAATGTAGAAGTACAACAAAGCGACCAATTAAGGTGGGTAAATAAGTCTCTTAGTTGCTTGCTCTATCAAATGCTTTTCACACTACACTCTTTTCAAAGTTCAATTTCTTTCCAAAACAAACATTTCGAACACTTTGTATACACTCCTACATGAGTCATTACAAAGTCAAGCGAAATGCCTTTTCAAAACATCTTTGTCAAACACACAAAAAGCAATTTTAAAAAAGGTTATCTAAGAGCAACTAAGAGCCCGTAGAATAAACTGCGGATGGAAAGGGGTGCTAATACCTTCCCTTTTCATAACCATTCTCCCGAACTCAGAATCTAACGAAGGTCTTTTTACATTACTTTTACCTTCCCTTAATTGGATAAAAATAAAAGTCGGTGGCGACTCTTGCTATCCGCACATTTGGATACAAAAATCCTACAAAGTCAGTTCACCGTATCACACTTATATTCACTTCAAATTTCATCAGATTATCTTAGGATTTATGTTCACTTCAATATTCACTTAATTTCTAAAGACTTATATTCACTTCAATTTTCACCATTTTTTTGAAGACTTACATTCTTAAATTTTCATCATATTTCTGTAGACTTATATTCACTTCAAATTTCATCTTATTTTCTGCAGACTTATATTCACTTCAAATTTCATCAGAATATCTTAAGATTTATGTTCACTTTAATTTTCACTAGATTTCGAAAGACTTATATTCACTTCAATTTTCACCATTTTTTTTGAAGACTTACATTCACTTCAAATTTCATCATATTTCCTGTAGACTTATATTCACTTCAAATTTCATCAAATTTTTTGAAGAATTATATTCACTTCAATTTTCACCAGATTTTTTGAAGACATATATTCACTTCAATTTTCACTAGATTTTATGAAGACTTATATTCACTTCAAATTTCACCAGATTTTCTGAAGACTTATACTTACTTCAAATTTATTCAAATTATCTTAAGATTTCTCTTCACTTCAATTTTCATTAGATTTTTTGAAGACTTATGTTCACTTCAAATTTCATCAGATTATCTTAGGATTTATGTTCACATCAATATTCACTTAATTTCTAACGACTTATATCTCTTCAATTTTCACAAGATTTTCGAAAGACTTATATTCACTTCAAATTTCATCAAATTTTCTGCAAACTTATATTCACTTCAAATTTCATCAGATTATCTTAAGATTTATGTTCACTTCAATTTTCATCCGAATTTTGAAAGACTTATATTCACTTCAATTTTCACCATTTTTTTGAAGACTTATATTAACTTCAAATTTCATCATATTTCATGTAGACTTATATTCACTTCAAATTTCATCTGATTTTCTGAAGACTTACATTCACTTCAGTTTTTACCAGATTTTCTAAAGAATTATATTGTTGGGGGATCCTACACCCGGATCCGGGTTTCCTTTTAGGTATGTGGCATTAGATCATCGCGACCGCTAGACGTATAACTACACGGTCAACATGATGGCTACGTTAGCGTGACACTTTGGTTGCCCGATACTCTTCATTCCCAAGTTGAAGAAAGTATTTGGCTTCTGCGTGGTGTCATCATGCTAACTAAACTTTTAGAACCTTAATTGACCCATCTTGGCCATTAGAAGGTAGTGAGATGGCGGCTTTGTGTAGACCGAGGTTGGTTGATACTCGATGCTACGCTCATTGAGATCCGACTTTTGGGACATTTTCGATCGACCACTTGGCCGTCGTATTGAAATAAGCGCCTACGAGAAAGATCTGTGATATGAGATTCCTAGAACCCGGTTACTATTATAGGACAGGATGAACCAACTCAAACTTTTGGTGGGGTAATCACCTATACCTCATGCAAGCCTTAAACATAGGCTCATTGTGTGAATTGTTTGTGTGTGCTAAACATGACATCATGACATCATTTGCATTGCATATCATTTCTAACTATTTCAAGGGCCTAGGGATTTATCTTTGCTCTGTTTTGTAGGGAATTATGGCTTCTAGAAAGACTATCCGAATCAACTTCATGGGTATCCCTTCTCAACTCAAAAATTGGCTTGAAATTCCGACCATGCTCGGTTCATCAAAGACATGGTTATACGCTTGATTTGGTTATCTCGGTTTTGAAGAAGATGTGATGCATGTCCTATTCGGTTCTTGGCCGAAACACCATTGCTTTACATTTCAGTTATCGGTTGGTTCCTACCTTGGAAGAATTCTCTAAGCTACTTGGGATACCTATTCTTGATCAAATGCCATTCATAGGTTTAGAAAAGGTCCCTAAGTTCGAAGATATTGCATCCGCTTACACCTTAAGCGCTCGGACATTGAAGCCAATTGGGAAACTAGAAGTGGAGTTAAGGGTTTACTTTCAAGTTCTTAATCGAAAGCGAGAATTCCTCAAAGTTATGAGTTTCCATGCATTCGAAGACATTGTGGCCTTATTAATTTATGGTTTGGTTCTATTTCCTAACCGGATCAATTCATAGATGTCAATGCCATCAAGTTGTTTCTTACCATGATCCGATTGCCTACCTTACTTGGAGACATTCTACATTCTCTCACACTCGTACTACTAAGCGACAAGGAACTCTCATGTGTTGTGTACCGTTACTTTCAAGGTGGTTTATTTCGCACCTTCCTCCATCGGTTTTGAAGAGCGAACAAAGGTTGAGATGGTCTCAGGATTAATGTCACTCTCTCATTCGGATATCCGTTGGAATCTTTTCTCTCAAAGGACTTCACATTCATCGGCGTTGTGGAGAATTCCCTAATGTACCTTACTCGGTATAAGGGAGGTATTACTGACCCTTCTCTAGCTACGTCGGTTTGGTTTTGCTCGAAAGGATGGTCCACATGATATGCTTCTCCAGATGTTGTGTTCGACTACAATCACGATCTCGAATTAAGCGAAGGTTTATACATGCTTGGGGCATGGTAAAGAAGGCGATACCAAGACTTTGGGAACCCGAACTCCATTCCTTGGGAACCTTACCTCGAATGGGTGCGAGCTCGAGCTCAAAACCTCGTGATGCCATTCACGCTGTTTACCAATAATTATGGAACTGTTGCTATAGGTGGCGTACCTATCTTCTCTCCATCGACATGCCTCACGATTTTGAAGACTTGGGCGATCTGGATTGACTTAAAGAAGAAAGGGATACCTTTGAAGCTCAGTGCTATGCAAGCGAGAAGAAAGTGTTAGAGTTGACCAAGCTACTTCATGAAGAGCGAAACATCAATGCTTACATCGGCACCAAGAGGAAGCGCCCATGGGAGACTTAGAGCTTTAGGATGTTTATGTTTTCTTTTATTGCTTTGAACTATCTCTTGTACTTAAAAAGAAAAATAATGAGAAGTACTAATAAATGTTTGTTCATTGCTTGTTTAACAAATTTAAATCTCTTAGGTCCTTGAAAACATTGCATTGCATTCGCATAAACATTGCATATCATAGCATAACATTGCATCACAGGTACATTGGAGATTGGTTTTCTCATTTGCTCGCTATTTATTTTAGCAGAAATGGCTCTTGAACAGACTGTCAAAGATCTTCAGGCTCAGAATGCTCGGTTTGATGTTCACCAACTTGGTCCAAGGCCAAGAAGATCGAAGAAGCTCATCAACAAGAAGAAGAAGGTTGTTGGTCTCCTCGACATGGGTGAGCGTTTCAAGGGGTCCTAAGGTGGTCGGTAGTATTGAGCTCTCTGAAGGAAGTGTCCATGGGGAGTACCAAAGGTGATGAAGGTGGCGGCGGGAAAGAAAGGAGAGAGGATCATTCGATTATAGCCAACACTCGATGAAGATGACAAGTACAAGCAACTTGAAGATCGCTTTGAATCTTGTGGAAAACACGAAAATGTCAGGGCTGAATTTTGATGACACGAATCTTGTTCTGGTGTTGTGATTCCTCCCAGTTCAAAGTTCCTACTTTTTCCAAATATGATGGCATGTCTTGCCCTAAGCTGCATTTGAAGTCCTATGTCGGAAGATCAACCCCATGATGAGAAAGTTGTGGATGCCTATTTTCAAGAGAGTTTGTCGGAACTCGGTTGGAATGGTACTATCGACTAGAGAATGGCCGTATCCGTACTTGGGTGACTTAGTGATGCTTTCTGAACAATATGAGTACAATCTTGAATTGACACCCACATGCTGCAAAGCATGTCATGGGTCGTGACGAGAAGTTCAAGGGTATGCTCGAGTGGAGAGATCTAGCGAGTTCAACCACCCTTGTCCAATAGGGAGTTGGTTGATATGTTCATAGGAACAGCGGGCCCATTCTTGATCATCGATTGGAAATTCTTCATCCGGATTCACCGAGTTGATATTGACGGCGACGCATTGAAGGTGGTATCAAGTGGGAAGATTCATGTAGAGGCATCTTGAATCTGCAAAGAGATCCTTTGGTGCTAAGAAAGAAGCTAATCTTGTGTATGGTCGAGAAAAGCGAGCCAAGACCGATCGTGCTCGATCGTAGAGGCGGTTGTGATCTCGATCCTACATCGGCCTGACCTCGGTGAGACAGCGTAACGAGCAGCCACGAAGGCAGTTCTGAAGATCAACATGCCTTTTGCCATGAAGCCTTGCAACACATGTTGAAAGCGGTGATAACCTTGAGGATCCTCCTCGGAATGTCAACACTTCCTCTCCGTACAATCCAAATGCTAAGTGTGCTTACCATTCCAATAGCCAGACACGACACGACAATTGTTGGGCTCGAAGAACAAGATTCAAGATATGATCGAAGCTAAGCAGATTGAGTTTGACCCTCTGTTGAGACTCGAATGTGATCAGCGCCTATGCTAACCATGACAAGAGTTCCAATCTTTGTTGGTGGCGATACTTATGTTTTCAACATAGATGACTTGACCACTCCTCGATGGTGTTAAGAAGAATACATTGCGGTGTCGACCGGGATGCCCGGTGTCGTTGGTGCCCGTCCGCGCTGATGGTTGTGCTTGGTTGAGAAGGCGTGTTCGGTGCATGATGGATAACCGTGAGATACTATTTACGAAACCACATGCGAAGTTGTGTGAAGAAATGTCTAAGTTGAAGATTGACAATGCGAGCAGCTGTGCCATCCGTGTGGGATACCTTGGGGCAGCCAAGTGGAAAATATGATTACATGGTGAAGTACCTGTCACGATAGTTACAAGATTCCTATTGAAGATGTTAAAGGCGACGGATGGGGTGACGATTTCAGAAGACTATCTTGATGTTAACACTGATAAGGATTTCTTGGCGATTCCGTGCCTAGAGTGGCACCTCTCATTATCACTTCTCCAAGGCGGTTCCATATTCCTCGACAAAGCTATCCCGTGGAATTATGGGTGATGTTTCTATCATGGCATCAAGCAGGACCTCGACTATTGAAGATCTTATTGTTGAAATTTCTATTCGACATCGACAACATCAGGATCGATGGTGACGAGCAGGAAGGTATTCTCTCGAGATCTCTCCTCCAAAAGACTGCGACTCCATTCGCATTCCGGCTATTCCACCAATATCGACTAGAGGAAAGAACGGTGGCTCATCACCTCGACGAAGTACCAAGGAAGTTCTGAAGACACCTCGAACAAGAAATGGAGGAATTACGAAGATCATCAAGAAGAGTGATTACAATGTTGTGGAGCAGTTAGGGAGACTCGTCCAAGATCTCCATGCTTGCTCTGCTCTTATGCTCCAAGGCTCATGCGAATGCCTTGGTGAAGTTTCTGAAGAATGCTCATGTGCCGCAAGACACTACTACTGATCAATTCGAAGTTTGTATTGCTAGCCTGGCTGCCAACAACGGCCTAGGCTTCTCTGATGCTGATTTGACTCCTTCCGGAAAGAAACATAACAAGGCCTTGCACATCTCCATTGAATGCAAGGGTACTACCCTGTCTCATGTTTTGGTTGACACCGGTTCTGCTCTGAATATCCTACCGAAGATTGCTTTTGATCGGCTTGATGTCGAAGGGTTGGTTCTGAGACCCGTGACATTATTGTGAGCTTTTGATGGTTCTAAGCGAGCGATGCTTGGAAACTCACTCTGCTGTTAAAGTCGGTTCCGGACTTTTGACTCCACTTTCTTTGTCATGGACATCCGTCCACCTCTTGCCTACTTGGGCCCTTGGATACATGGGGCGGTACTTACCTCTACCTTGAGCTGAAGTACCGGTGAAAGGAAGATTGTCACGGTATGTGGTGAAGAGAGTATATGGTCGGTCATCTGTCATTCCGCTACCTTGAGATGGAGGGTGAATTCTTGAGACTCCTGTCAAGCTTTTGAAACAATACCAGTCATGCACATTGACTCTCTGTCACTCTTAAAGTTCAAGCTCCACCTAGAATGGCCTCATTGAAAGATGCTCAAGCTCTTGTTGAACAAGGAGGTAGTGCTATTTGGGGTCGACTCCTAATCTTCCTTTCAAATTTGACAAGGTGGTTTAGGCTTCACCATCAAGGTCGGAAGATGATCGCATAAGCGTCTTGCCAACTTCCTTTCCGCATCGGTCAGTGGAATTCATGCTATAGAAGGCAGCGACAGCGGCCGGCGTCGCAAGTGGATCTTCGACTCGGATCATGGGCTCGGCAATTGGAAGGCCGAAGGCGTCATACCAATCTCCTTTAGCGAGGAGTAATTGCTTTTGTTTTGTTTTACTTTTCGTATTTCTTTATGTTTGAACAATAAACTTTGAAAGCCTAGTGCCTTGCGGGGCATCATGGCTCGTTTGCGAGGTTATTATCTCATCGTTTGCGTATTTTCATTCAATAATTCGTTGGACTTTTGCATTCAATTGTTTGTTTCTTTCTTTTACTTTATCACCCTTCAAAAAGCTATGTGTTCTTACACACCCGTGATACAACTGAGAATCACTCGAATCTAGTTAATAACACTATGCTAGTGCTAAATATGACTTGATAATCCGATCTACCAAGCGAAGGCGAAAGTGAGGAAGATTGTGAAGTGCCGGAGAACTTGCGGTGCTCTGAAAGAAGCGAGTTATCTGACCACCGAAGAAGCGGTTGAGGTCGTGAATTTGAGTCTTGTGAGGCGGAAAAGAGATCAAGATAGGAGGCGGGTCTTGAGAACAATGTTAAAGAGATTGGTTCGGATACTACGAGATTACGTTGAGGTTTTGCTTGGTCATACGAAGACATGCGGTTTAGACATTGATATTGTGGTACCGATTGCCAACAAAAGAAGGTTTTCTCGGTGAAAGCAGAAAGTTAAATCGTATCGTCACGAGATGTCGGAGAAAATCAAAGCCGAAGTTATGAAGCGTTCAATGGTTTCTAGCGTTACCTCCTATCCCAGTGGGTTGCTAATGTGGTACCGTGCCTAAGAAAGATGGTAAAATACGAATGTGTGTGGATTCGAGAGATCGAACAAGCGAGTCAGAAGGCGATTTCCACCGTCGTATTGATGTTACGGTTGACAACACGCTCGGCATAAGGTTTTCTCCTTCATGGATGGTTTCTCGGTTACAATCGGATCAAAATGGCTCACGAAGATATGGAAAAGACTACTTTTGTTACACGGTGGGGCACACTACGCTACAAGGTTATGCCGTTCGGTTGAAAACGCGGCCACTTATCGATGCTATGGTGACATTATTTCATGACATGATTCATCACGAGATAGAGGTCTACGTCGACGATATGATAGCTCGATCACAGACCGAAGAAGAACACCTCGATCATTTGCAAAAATTGTTTGATAGGTTGAAGAGGTACAGACTGAGACTTAATCCCAACAAGTGCACCTTTGGAGTCAGATCCGGAAAACTCCTAGGGTTTGTAGTCAGTGGAAAAGGTATTGAGGTTGACCCCGCCAAGGTCAAAGCTATTCAAGAGATGCCAGCGCCCCGCACAGAGAAGGAAGTTAGAGGTTTCTTGGGCCGATTGAACTACATTGCCAGATTCATTGCACACTTAACTGCTACTTGTGAGCCAATCTTGAAGTTACTAAAGAAAGATCAAGTAGTGGAATGGAGCAGCGATTGCCGGATCGCTTTTGACAAAATCAAGGAGTACTACGAATCCTCCCATCGATGCCTGCGAAGGAAGACCTCTTATCATGTACTTGGCGGTATTAGAGAACTCGATGGGGTGTGTGTGGGGCAACATGGCGAGTGCAGTCGAAAAGAGCATGCAATATACTACCTTAGCAAAAGTTTACCATGTGAAACAAGATACTGCTCGAGAAAACTTGCAGCTTTAACTTGGGGTGCTTTCATGACTAAGGCAGTATATGTTGACTCACTACCTTGTTGATTTCTAAGATGAATGGCGATGGAAGCCGCCAACAAAAACATTAAGAAGATTATCTGAAGATGGCGGTGACTTACAAGGATTGGCATGAAATGTTACCATTGCTCTCCATGGTTATCGCTTGACACGAACATCAGCGAGACCCCTTCTCTCTTGTATACGGTATGGAATGTCTTACCTATCGAGGTTTAGATACCCTCGACGAGTCCTCGAGGCGAGTTAGGTGAAGGCGATTGGGTTCGAGACTCGCCTTGACCAGATTAACTTGATCGATGAAGCGACTCGCATCCATTTGCCATGGACGATTTATCGAAGCGAATGATCGAGCATTTAACAAGAAGGTCAAGCAAGGTTTACCAAGTCGGTGATCTAGTAGTCAGCGCATCATTCTTCCACAAGGTGATCGAGGGCAAATGGACTCCCACCTATGAGGGACCATTTGTAGTCAAACGATATTTTCCGGAACTATGATACTTAGCACCATGGATGGTGAAGACTTCCACACCTGTGAGCGAGACATAGTCAAAAATACTACGCATAAAAGAGACCGCTGGGTCGGTGGCCTAAGCAAAAACAAGGGCATCTGGCGAACCAAAGGTTCGGGCAAAATTAAGGATATATACAAAACATGTACACCGTAGTCGAAAACACGAGGCGGCTTGGGCAAAAGGGTATCCGGTGGTGAAAACCGAAAGGCGGTCTAGGCAAAAATTAGGGATTTAAGCGTACGACTATGTCTCTTCGGATCACACTTCGGACTACTATCGACATTCAAGATTCAAATGGCGAAGATCGGTCTACTCACTTTCTTGACAAGGAGATGAGATAGTTGAAATATATGAGTACTAGCATAGTTGGAACTTAACGAGATTGTCTCGCATAGCTTTTACCTTTCTTGTGTACAAACTACTTGGCCATCGCCATCAAATAAATCGACTTCTTTCTCTTTACAAGTTACATTGTTGTTATTTGCAATAAGTCCAACGTTTGCTTTGAATGACTATCGCATTTGTGATAAAATCTCTCTGCAAACATCGAAAAGTGAATATGCAAAAGTATTTACTACGGGTTCGGAATTGGGATGACGGCGAAAGTCGAATAGTTCCCCAGAGCATAAAGGTGTCACTCACAACACACCTTCCCGGTAGTATAAGGAATCCACGAGCAACAATTTCACTCAACCAAACAACGTTACATCGGTCTCGGCGGTAACACTTCATCCCAGTGGATATTTCTCAATCCTCCCCTCTCCCGGTATCGGACTCGAAATTTGGTCGGATAGTGCATCGGAGGAACATACACCTTTATTCCCGGCCCAAGATTACAACGGACTCTAGACTCTTGAGCCGGTCTCTCGGCAACCATCAAATGCTCTCGGTGAGATCTACACTCGGAATCCCGATAAGCGTCTCCTAAATTTCCTCGGCGGGATCTACATACAAGATCCTCAGCGGATCGCCTCCCGGACTCTCCTCGGCGGGGTCTATATGAAGATCTCGACAACGAGCCTCTCAAATCTCTACCTTCCTCGACAACGTCTAGGCCCAAGACTTGGTCGGATAGTGCATCGGAGGAATCGAGATATCTTCCTTCTCCTTAGCGGGGTTCTCACCTACTCGATTCCCAGTGATCGAAATCTTCAAGCAGAATATCGCATCTTCTTCAAGATGGATATGTTTTGAAATATCATAACATTCATCATTCATACATTTCTCATAAAGTCATAATTCATGCATATGTCATTCATATACAACATCATGCATCATACTTTGCATAAAACTAACGAATATTCTATCAAAGTTTCTCTTGTTTTCTCAAAGCAGTATGATCATTTCGGCATAAGCAGGTCGAGATTAAGCCCGAGTAGGCGGAAAACTATCTGAAAGACCGCCATAAGCAGGTCGAGATTAAGCCCGAGCGGAAAACTATCTGAAAGACCGCCTCCGACGGGTCGAGATTAAGCCCGAATCGGGAAAACTATCAGAAAGACCGCCTCGGTTATCCTCCGATATGAGGCAATGGATCAAACACCGATGCACTGACAGGGAGCTATCCACCTTTTTGCCAACTACAATTTCCCTCGGAGTAATCAACACGAAGATTTATTACGATTATCAGCGGCAACTCACAGTCAGCGTGCGACTCGGTTGCCTTGGATGGCATCTTAAGCCCGTCTCCGACTATTTGTCAACATCTCTTCACTATCGAATCTGCATATATGGTTAAAAATCAATACGGACCAATAACTTCATTCAAAGTGATCACGAAGTCTAACGTCGACTCCGCCGGATGGCATCTTGACCCGTCTCCTCTCCATTCGAGGAACATCTCAGTCTAACGTCGACTCACCCCCGGCATCGACCTTTCTAGATGGCATCTTAAGCCCATCTCATCAGCTCTTCTATTAACAACCTCGAGTCTAGCGTCGACTCGTTCCCAGTGAGTCTCCAACTTCTCGAATGGCATCAAGCCCATTCGCATCGTCCACCTGGCGAGTGCAAATTTTCGGTGTACTCGGTGTTGATCATCTTCTACCTCCGGTCACGAAAGACAAGCATGTCAATCTAACCCTTCGGTACAAGAAGATTGAGCAGGGGCATTGTCATACCCAAAATTTGCCCTCCATCTACTCGAGATTTCATACATCCATACTCGAGGATTCCTCGAGAGTTGATCGGACAAACTCTCTCTAGACAATCAACCCAAACTAGGGTTTGGTATCTCTCAAGTCAAGATGGATTTCCAACATCTCCAATGAACTTCATGCCTCCTCATATGCTTCAAGATTCTCCATGTCAATTTTCAAGCCTCATGAGTCAAGTTTCCTCGAGACGATTGTTCGGATGGTTGAAAATCGGTGTAATGGACAAAAGTCAGCTGTGGTCAACATACGGTCAAAACTTGATTTTTGGTCAACATCCTCATTTGAAGTTACATTCATCATTTGATCAAGGGTTGATCATGATTCATCAAGAAAACTCAAGATTTGCCCAAAGTCGAACTTTCTAAATTAGGGTTTCTAGATGAAAAGTCAATGAACTTTGGTGATCATAACTTTCTCATACTTTCTCGAAATCCTTCCACCACCTCTTGTTTTGAAGGAAATTCAATTCTCTACAACTTCATGTCTCACAAGAATGTCAAAAATGCTTCATTTGAGAGGTATAGCTCAAAACATTACAGGTCATTTTCAAAGTCAACAAAAGTCAACTTTTGTTTTGAAGATATTTTGAGCATGGTAACTCAATTGAGATGAGACCAAAGACATTGGTTAGAGGACTCTTAGAGCTTTCCAAAAATCCAAGAACACTCAAAAATGTGGAAAATTGAGCAAGTTGCACCATTCACAAGTTAGGCGATTTTGAAAGAATGCACAAAGAGATACTTCAAAAATCAAATCTTTTGCAAATGGGCCTATTTTTCTTCATCCTAACTTGTTCCTCATACAATTAGGAATATCCAAGCCAATGCCACGAATTTTTGGTTTATTTTTCTATTTAATTTGGAATTTATTCATTTAAATACAAATTAAATTCAAAATAAAGTATAAAATCAAAATTAATTGAAAGATTGATTTTATTCTTTCCTTGATGTCAATTAACTCACAAATGCTAGCCAAATCAGTTTGAAGCAAAAGGCAAGATTGGATTGAAATTGGTCAAATTTGAAAATTTGATTTTCATGAAAAAATCAAATTTGATTATCATTGATTATTGATCAAATCTTTCCAAATTCAATCTCAAATCCTTCGGTATATATACCTGATGCATATCAATCAAAGAGGGCGAAAAATTGCTCCGAACCCTAGTTTCAAACTCAAAATTTCGTGTTCTTGAAGCAATTGGCAATCCATCCTACAGTAGTTTTCAATCGATTTTAAGGTGTCAAACACATTCCTTGGTACCTCGGGGTGATTCGGATACCTACTTCATTGAAAACCATCGAATCAAACAATCCAGTTTGGTTTGTTCTTATTTTTCAAAATTCGATTATCCATATTCATGCATTATTAATCAGATTTGTTGTTGTTTTGTGTTTAGTGAAGCTTACAAACTTTACGGGTACTTTGATTGGATTTCTATGGCGAATCGTGTATTACCATGATTAGGGTTTATGTGATCGTTTTAGGGTTTCTCTCTCGGAAAAATTGGACCTTGAGACTAGTACCATTGCATTCGGGATGATCGAGGAATCGAACCATGGTTTCAAATATTATTTATATTATGTGTGTTGCATTTTGATGTTTGCGGGAACCTTGCGTCGAACAAAGGCCGGCGCTAAATTCAAATATTCAAATCGGAGAAACGTTGGATGGCGCGGCGAGAGCAGACGGCGGCGTGTTATTTTCAAACTATCCGTTTCCAAGCGGTGCTTGCGCTTGGCTCGGTTAGTCGACATATCGGTTTTCAAGGTTTGAAAGGATGTCTCGATTCGATTCTGGTTGAGACAATCCCTTTTACACTTTTCCAAAACTCTATTTTTCATATTTTCCATATTCTAATATTTTTCCATTATTTTAATTGTTTTCATGATTTTATTTATGCATTAAAAATTACCAAAAACATTTTTCTTTTGCATTTATTTTGAAAACCTTTATTTAATTTATAAAATTAAAAATATAATTTTTGCATGCATATTTATTTTATTTTTATTTTAGCATTTAAATCATTATAAATTGCATTTTAATTATTAAACCTTTTCAAAAATCCCAAAAATTATTTTAGCTTATTTATCTTATTTCCAACATGTATTAATTTTCCATATTTAAAATTGCATTTTTCTAACATTTTCTCTTATTTCAATTTCATCATATTTCGATTTTCTTATTCTTTCGGGTTGCTCGATTCGGACGTTTTTCTCTTATCATTCTATTTTTCCAATAATGTAATTGCTCATGGGTTGTAATAGTTAATTAGGCTTTTATTTTCCATGAGTTTAAATTATGTATACCCCAAAGCCATGTAATAAGCGTAGGTTTATTTTCCGCTTTACATTCCACTTTTACTTTCCGCACCTTATCAATTGCTAGTAATTAGGCGTGTATGGCAAGATAATAATTGGACATAGCTCACACGATTTCAAGATAAAATATCTGAATTCAACACACTTCTTTCACACGCACCCTTAGGGTAATTCTCTCTCGATGCCTTTCGATTTCAAAATGGTCATGTCCCTCGAGCGTAGGGTATTCTAGCACCGTTGCCTTCCAAACAAATCATCATAGTCCCTTCGATACAAAGATCATAAGACCCACGATGTCGCCTCCGAATACATGATCTTGACCCTCGATTGTCGCCTCGAAAATGATGATAGTCCTTGAATGTGCTAGGATACTTCCTACAAGTTGCCTTCATGACAATCAGATGTCCCTTGAATGTCCGTTTACATCCAGCGAATGGAGCTACCTACTAACTAATGGTATGGCTAGCGCTATTCTAAAGGAATGTAAGTACAACAAAGCGACCAATTAGGTGGGTAAATAAGTCTCTTAGTTGCTTGCTCTATCAAATGCTTTTCACACTACACTCTTTTCAAAGTTCAATTTCTTTCCAAAAACAAACATTTACGAACACTTTGTATACACTCCTACATGAGTCATTACAAAGTCAAAGCGAAATGCCTTTTCAAAACATCTTTGTCAAACACACAAAAAGCAATTTTAAAAAAGGTTATCTAAGAGCAACTAAGAGCCCGTAGAATAAACTGCGGATGGAAAGGGGTGCTAATACCTTCCCTTTCATAACCATTCTCCGAACTCGAGAATCTAACGAAGGTCTTTTACATTACTTTTACCTTCCCTTAATTGGATAAAAATAAAAGTCGGTGGCGACTCTTGCTATCCGCACATTTGGATACAAAAATCCTACAAAGTCAGTTCACCGTATCACACTTATATTCACTTCAAATTTCATCAGATTATCTTAGGATTTATGTTCACTTCAATATTCACTTAATTTCTAAAGACTTATATTCACTTCAATTTTCACCATTTTTTTGAAGACTTACATTCACTTAAATTTTCATCATATTTCCTGTAGACTTATATTCACTTCAAATTTCATCTTATTTTCTGCAGACTTATATTCACTTCAAATTTCATCAGAATATCTTAAGATTTATGTTCACTTTAATTTTCACTAGATTTCGAAAGACTTATATTCACTTCAATTTTCACCATTTTTTTTGAAGACTTACATTCACTTCAAATTTCATCATATTTCTGTAGACTTATATTCACTTCAAATTTCATCAAATTTTTGAAGAATTATATTCACTTCAATTTTCACAGATTTTTAAGGAATTATATTCACTTCAATTTTCACTAGATTTTCTGAAGACTTATATTCACTTCAAATTTCACCAGATTTTCTGAAGACTTATACTTACTTCAAATTTATTCAAATTATCTTAAGATTTCTCTTCACTTCAATTTTCACCAGATTTTTTGAAGACTTATGTTCACTTCAAATTTCATCAGATTATCTTAGGATTTATGTTCACATCAATATTCACTTAATTTCTAAAGACTTATATCTCTTCAATTTTCACAAGATTTTCTGAAGACTTATATTCACTTCAAATTTCATCAAATTTTCTGCAGACTTATATTCACTTCAAATTTCATCAGATTATCTTAAGATTTATGTTCACTTCAATTTTCATCCGAATTTTGAAAGACTTATATTCACTTCATTTTCACCATTTTTTGAAGACTTATATTAACTTCAAATTTCATCATATTTCATGTAGACTTATATTCACTTCAAATTTCATCGATTTTACGAGACTTACATTCATGGTTTTACAGTTTTCTAAAGAATTATATTGTTGGGGATCCTACACGGATCAGGTTTCCTTTTAGGTATGTGGCATTAGATCATATGACCGCTAGAGCGTATAACTACACGGTCAACATGATGGCTCGTTAGCGTGACACTTTGGTTGCCCGATACTCTTCATTCCCAAGTTGAAGAAAGTATTTGGCTTCGTGGTGTCATCGGCTAACTAAACTTTTAGAACCTTAATTGACCCATCTTGGCCATTAGAAGGTGAGTGAGATGGCGGCTTTAGTGTGAGCCAGGGTTGGTTGATACTCGATGCTACGCTCATTGAGATCCGACTTTTGGGACATTTCGATCGACCACTTGCGTCGTATTGAAATAAGCGCCTCTGAGAAGATCGTGATATGAGATTCCTAGAACCGGTTACTATTATAGGACGGGATGAACCAACTCAAACTTTTGGTGGGGTAATCACCTATACCTCATCAAGCCTTAAACATAGGCTCATTGTGTGAATTGTTTGTGTGTGCTAAACATGACATCATGACATCATTTGCATTGCATATCATTTCTAACTATTTCAAGGGCCTAGGGTTTATCTTTGCTCTGTTTTGTAGGGAATTATGGCTTCTAGAAAGACTATCAGAATCAACTTCATGGGTATCCTTCTCGACTCAAAGAATTGGCTTGAAATTCCGACCATGCTCGGTTCATCAAAGACATGGTTATCGCTTGATTTGGTTATCTCGGTTTTGAAGAAGATGTGATGCATGTCTATTCGGTTCTTGACCGAAACACCATTGCTTTACATTTCAGTTATCGGTTGGTTCCTACCTTGGAAGAATTCTCTAAGCTACTTGGGATACCTATTCTTGATCAAATGCCATTCACGGTTTAGAAAAGGTCCTAAGTTCGAAGATATTGCATCGCCTTACACCTTAAGCGCTCGGACATTGAAGCCAATTGGGAAACTAGAAGTGGAGTTAAGGGTTTACTTTCCAGTTCTTAATCAAGCGGGAATTCCTCAAAGTTATGAGTTTCCATGCATTCGAAGACATTGTGCCTTATTAATTTATGGTTTGGTTCTATTTCCTAACCGGATCAATTCATAGATGTCAATGCCATCAAGTTGTTTCTTACATGATCCGATTGCCTACCTTACTTGGAGACATTCTACATTCTCTCACACTCGTACTACTAGCGACAAGGAACTCTCATGTGTTGTGCCGTTACTTTCAAGGTGGTTTATTTGCACCTTCCTCCATCGGTTTTGAAGAGCGAACAAAGGTTGAGATGGTCTCAAGGATTAATGTCACTCTCATTCGGATATCCGTTGGAATCTTTTCTCTCAAAGGACTTCACATTCATCGGCGTTGTGGAGAATTCCCTAATGTACATTACTCGGTATAAGGGAGGTATTACCAACCTTCTCTAGCTCTCGTCGGTTTGGTTTTGCTCGAAAGGATGGTCCACATGATATGCTTCTCAAGATGTTGTGTTCGACTACAATCACGATCTCGAGTGCAAGCGAAGGTTTATACATGCTTGGGGCATGGTAAGAAGGCGATACCAAGACTTTGGGAACCGAACTCCATTCCTTGGGAACCTTACCTCAAATGGGTGCGAGCTCGAGCTCAAACCTCGTGATGCCATTCACGCTGTTTTACCGGTAATTATGGAACTGTTGCTATAGGTGGCGTACCTATCTTGTTCTCCATCACGACATGCCTCGATTTTGAAGACTTGGGCGATCACGGATTGACTTAAAGAAGAAGGGATACCTTTGAAGCTCGGTCTATGCAAGCGAGAAGAAAGTGTTAGAGTTGACCAAGCTACTTGAAGAGCGAAACATCAATGCTTACATCGGCACCAGAGGAAGCGCCATGGGAGACTTAGAGCTTTAGGATGTTTATGTTTTCTTTTATTGCTTTGAACTATCTCTTGTACTTAAAAGAAAAATAATGAGAAGTACTAATAAATGTTTGTTCATTGCTTGTTTAACAAATTTAAATCTCTTAGGTCCTTGAAAACATTGCATTGCATTCGCATAAACATTGCATATCATAGCATAACATTGCATCACAGTACATTGGAGATTGGTTTTCTCATTTGCTCGCTATTTATTTTAGCGAAATGGCTCTTGAGCAGTATCAAAGATCTTGGGCTCGAATGCTCGGTTTTGAGATGTTCACCAACTTGGTCCAAGGCCAAGAAGATCTGAAGAAGCTCTCAACAAGAAGAAGAAGGTTGTTGGTCTCCTCGACATGGGTGGGCGTTTCAAAGGGGTCCTAAGGTGGTCGGCCGTATTGAGCTCTCTGAAGGAAGTGTCCATACAGGGAGTACCAAGGTGATGAAGGTGAGCGGGGAACCAAAGAAAGGAGGAGAGGATCATTCGATTATAGCCACTCGATGAAGATGACAAGTACAAAGCAACTTGAAGATCGCTTTGAATCTTGTGGAAAACACGAAAATGTCCGGCTGAATTTTGATGACTCGAATCTTGTTCTGGTGTTGTGATTCCTCCCAGTTCAAAGTTCCTACTTTTTCCAAATATGATGGCATGTCTTGCCTAAGCTGCATTTGAAGTCCTATGTCGGAAGATCAACCCATGCGATGACGAAAGTTGTGGATGCCTTTTTCAAGAGAGTTTGTCCGGAACTCGGTTGGAATGGTACTATCGACTAGAGAATGACCGTATCCGTACTTGGGTGACTTAGGCGATGCTTTCTGAGACAATATGAGTACAATCTTGAATTGACACCCACTCGCATGCAGCGCAAAGCATGTCATGGGTCGTGACGAGAAGTTCAGGGTATGCTCGAAGTGGAGAGATCTAGCGGAGTTCAACCACCCTTGTCAATAGGGAGTTGGTTGATATGTTCATAGGAACAACAGGCCCATTCTTCAATCATCGATTGGAAATTCTTCATCCGGATTCACCGAGTTGATATTGTGACGCATTGAAGTGGTATCAAAGTGGGAAGATTCATGTAGAGGCATCTTGAATCTTGCAAAGAGATCCTTTGGTGCTAAGAAAAGCTAATCTATGGTCGGGAAAAGCGAGCCAAGACCGATCGTGCTCAATCTGTAGAGGCGGTTGTGATCTCGATCCTACATCGGCCTGACCTCGGTGAGACAAGCGCGTAACGAGCAGCGCCACGAAGGCGATTCTGAAGATCAACATGCCTTTGTGCAAGCCTTGCAACACATGTTGAAAGCGGTGATAACCTTGAGGATCCTCCTCGAATGTCAACACTTCCTCTCAGACAATCCAAATGCTAAGTGTGCTTACCATTCCAATAGCCGGGGCACGACAACGACATTGTTGGGCTCACGAAGAACAAGATTCAAGATATGATCGAAGCTAAGCAGTTGAGTTTGACCCTCCTGTTGAGACTCGAGATGTGATCAGCCCTATGCTAACCATGACAAGAGTTCAATCTGTTGGTGACGATACTTATGTTTTCAACATAGATGACTTGACCACTCCTCCGATGTATTAAGAAGAATGCATTGCAAGGTGTCGACCAGGATGCCGAATGCGTTGGTGCCCATCCGCGCGATGGTTGTGCTTGGTTGAGAAGGCGTGTTCGATGCATGATGGATAACCGTGAGATACTATTTACGAAACCACATGCGAAGTTGTGTGAAGAAATGTCTAAGTTGAAGATTGACAATGCGAGCTGTGCCATCCGTGTGGGATACCTTGGGGCAGCCAGTGGAAAATATGATTACATGGTGAAGTACGTCACGATAGTTACAAGATTCCTATTGAAGATGTTAAAGCGAGGATGGGGTGACGATTTCGAGACTATCTTGATGTTAACACATAAGGATTTCTTCTGGCGATTAAATGCCTAAGTGGCACCTCTCATTATTATTCCAAGGGCTTTCCATATTCTCTAAGCTATGTTTATGGGAGAGCTCATCATAAAGCAAACCCTCGACTATTGATCTCCACTTTTGTCATGGACATCCGTCCAGAACTCTACTCCATCACTTGGATGATGGATACCCGGGGCGGGCACATTCTACCTTACATCGTAAACCAAGTACCCGGTGAAAGGGAAGATTGTCACAAGATGTGGTGAAGAAGAGTATATGGTCACCATCACAAATATTCCGCTACCTTGAGATGGAGGGTGAATTCTCGAGACTCCCTGTCAAGCTTTTGAAACAATACCCAGAGTCATGCCTGTTGACTCTCCTGTCACTCTTAAAGTTACGCAAGCTCCACCTAGAATGGCCTCGCTGAAAGATGCTCAAGCTACTGTTGAACAAGGAGGTAGTGCTATTTGGGGTCGACTCCCTAATCTTCCTTTCAAATTTGACAAGACCGGTTTAGGCTTCACCATCAAGGGTCGAAGATGATACGCATAAGCGTGCGGCAACTTCCTTTCCGCATCACCGAGTGGAATTCATGCTATGAAGGCGCGACAACGGCCGACGTCGCAAGTGGATCTTCCCACCTCGGATCATGGGCTCAAGAATTGGAAGACCGAAGACGTCATACCAATCTCCTTTAGCCGAGTAATTGCTTTTGTTTTGTTTTACTTTCGTATTTCTTTATGTTTGAACAATAAACTTTGAAAGCCTAGTGCCTTGCCGGGGCATCATGGCTCGTTCACGAGGTTATTATCATCGTTTGCGTATTTTCATTCAATAATTCGTTGGACTTTTGCATTCAATTGTTTGTTTTCTTCTTTACTTTATCACCCTTCAAAAGCTATGTGTTCTTACACACCCACGTGATACAACTGCGAATCACTCGAATCTATAATAATAGCTATGCTAAAATATGACTTCGATAATCCGATCTACCAAGAAGACGAAAGTGAGGAAGATTGTGAAGTGCCGGAGAACTGCGATCCACAAAGAAGAAGCGAGTTATCTGACCACACAAGAGCGGGTTGAGGTCGTGAATTTACTGACGAAGACAGAAAAGAGATCAAGATAGGAGCGGGTCTTGAGAACAATGTTAAAGAGAGATTGGTTCAGATGCTACGAGATTACGTTGAGGTTTTTGCTTGGTCATACGAAGACATGCCGGGTTTAGACATTGATATTGTGGTACACCGATTGCCAACAAAAGAAGGTTTTCTCGATGAAACAGAAAGTTAAATCGTGCGTCCGAGATGTCGAGAAAATCAAAGCAAGTTATGGCGATTCAATTGGTTTCTAGCCGTTACCTCCTATCCCGATGGGTTGCTAATGTGGTACCCGTGCCTAAGAAAGATGGTAAAGTACGAATGTGTGTGGATTACGAGATCGAACAAGCGAGTCCGAAGACGATTTCCACGTCATATTGATGTTACGGTTGACAACACCGCCGCATAAGGTTTTCTCCTTCATGGATGGTTTCTCCTACAATCGATCAAAATGGCTCTGAAGATATGGAAAAGACTACTTTTGTTACAAGTGGGGCACTTTCTACAAGGTTATGCTGTTCGGATGAAGAACGCAGCGCCACTTATCGGCGTGCTATGGTGACATTATTTCATGACATGATTCATCACGAGATAGAGGTCTACGTCGACGATATGATAGCTCGATCACAGACCGAAGAAGAACACCTCGATCATTTGCAAAAATTGTTTGATAGGTTGAAGAGGTACAGACTGAGACTTAATCCCAACAAGTGCACCTTTGGAGTCAGATCCGGAAAACTCCTAGGGTTTGTAGTCAGTGGAAAAGGTATTGAGGTTGACCCCGCCAAGGTCAAAGCTATTCAAGAGATGCCGCCTTACGAGAAGGAAGTTAGAGGTTTCTTGGGCCGATTGAACTACATTGCCAGATTCATTGCACACTTAACTGCTACTTGTGAGCCAATCTTCAAGTTACTAAAGAAAGATCAAGTAGTGGAATGGAACGACGATTGCCAGATCGCTTTTGACAAAATCAAGGAGTACCTGAATCCTCCTATCCACGATGCCGCAAGGAAGACCTCTTATCATGTACTGCGATTAGAGAACTCAATGGGGTGTGTGTTGGCAACATGGCGAGTGCGGTCGAAAAGAGCATGCAATATACTACCTTAGCAAAAGTTTACCGATGTGAAACAAGATACTCACGACTCGAGAAAACTTGCAACGCTTTGGCTTGGGCTGTCACGACTAAAGCAGATATGTTGACTCACACTACCTTGTTGATTTCTAAGATGAATGGCGCGAAGCCGCCAACAAAAACATTAAGAAGATTATCGAAGATGACGGTGACTTACAAGGATTGGCATGAAATGTTACCATTGCTCTCCATGGTTATCGCACTTCAAAGACGAACATCAACGAAGCAACCCCTTCTCTTGTATACGGTATGGAAGCATCTTACCTATCGAGGTTCGGATACCCTCAACGAGTCCTCCAAGACGCAGAGTTAGGTGAAGACGATTGGGTTGAGACTGCTTGACCGATTAACTTGATCGATGAGAAACGACTCGCATCCATTTGCCATGGACGATTTATCGAAACGAATGATCGAGCATTTAACAAGAAGGTCACACCGAGTTTACCAAGTCGGTGATCTAGTAGTCAAGCGCATCATTCTTCCACAAGGTGATCTGGGGCAAATGGACTCCCACCTATGAGGGACCATTTGTAGTCAAGACAGTATTTTCCGGAGCTATGATACTTAGCACCATGGATGGTGAAGACTTCACACCCCGTGAACGCAGACATAGTCAAAAATACTACGCATAAAAGAGACCCGCTAGGTCGGTCGCCTAGGCAAAAACAGGGCATCTGGCGAACCAAAGGTTCGGGCAAAATTAAGGATATATACAAAACATGTACACCCAGTCGAAAACACGAAAAGGCGGCTTGGGCAAAAAGGGTATCCGGTGGCGAAAACCGAAAAGGCGGTCTAGGCAAAATTAGGATTTAAGCGTCGACTATGTCTCTTCCGGATCACACCTTCCGGACTATCGACATTCAAGATTCAAATGGCGAAGATCACTACTCACTTTCTCTGACAGCAAGGAGATGAGATAGTTGAAATATATGAGTACTAGCATAGTTGGAACTTAACGAGATTGTCTCCATAGCTTTTACCTTTCTTGTGTACAAACTACTTGGCCATCGCCACATCAAATAAATCAGCCTTTCTCTTTACAAGTTATGTTGTTGTTATTTGCAATAAGTCCAACGTTTGCTTTGAATGACTATACGCATTTGACAGTAAAAATCTCTCTGCAAACATACGAAAAGTGAATATGCAAAAGTATTTACTACAGGTTCCGGAATTGGGATGACGCGAAAGTCAACGAATAGTTCCCACAAGAGCATAAAGGTGTCACCACAACACACCTTCCCAGCGAGTATAAGGAATCCACGAGCAACAATTTCACTCAACCAAGCAACGTTACATCGGTCTCCAGCGAACACTTCATCCCGTGGATATTTCTCAATCCTCCCCCTCTCCCCAGCAGCGGTATCCAGACTCGAAATTTGGTCAGATAGTGCATCGGAGGAAACATACACCTTTTATTCCCCAGCCAAAGATTACAACGGACTCTAGACTCTTCAAGCCGGTCTCGGAACCATCAAATGCTCTCCAATGAGATCTACACTCGGAATCCCCGAAAGCGTCTCTAAATTTCCTCGGCAGGATCTACATACAAGATCCTCAAGATCGCCTCCCAGACTCTCCTCAGCAGGGTCTATATATGAAGATCTCCGACAACGAGCCTCTCAAATCTCTACCTTCCTCAACAACGTCTAGGCCCAAGACTTGGTCAGATAGTGCATCGGAGGAATCCAAGATATCTTCCTTCTCCTTCAAAAGCAGGGTTCTCACCTACCAATTCCCAGGCGAAGTCGAAATCTTCAAGCGGAATATCCGCATCTTCTTCAAGATGGATATGTTTTGAAATATCATAACATTCATCATTCATACATTTCTCATAAAGTCATAATTCATGCATATGTCATTCATATACACTGTCATGCATCATACTTTGCATAAAACTAACGAATATTCTATCAAAGTTTCTCTTGTTTTCTCAAAGCAGTAAGATCATTCGACGCAACAGTCCAGATTAAGCCCGAGCCGACGGAAAACTATCTCGAAAGACCGCCGCAAAGGTCCAGATTAAGCCCGAGCCGACGGAAAACTATCGAAAGACCGCCGACGATCGTCCGGATTAAGCCCGAATCGACGGAAAACTATCCGAAAGACCGCCTCGGTTATCCTCCGATAACGAGCAATGGATCAAACACCGATGCAACAGAAGCTATCCACCTTTTGCCAACTACAATTTCCCGGAGTAATCAACACGAAGATTTATTCGATTATCAAAAAGAACTACAGTCTAGCGACGACTCGATTGCCTTGGATGGCATCTTAAGCCCATCTCCGACTATTTGTCAACATCTCTTCACTATCGAATCTGCATATATGGTTAAAAATCAATACGGACCAATAACTTCATTCAAAGTGATCACGAAGTCTAACGTCGACTCCCGGATGGCATCTTGACCCGTCTCCTCTCCATTCCAGAACATCTCTGAGTCTAACGTCGACTCACCCAAAGATCGACCTTTCTAGATGGCATCTTAAGCCCATCTCTCAGCTCTTCTATTAACAACCTCGAGTCTAGCGTACGACTCCCCAGTAAGTCTCCAACTTCCAAATGGCATCAAGCCCATTCCGCATCATCCACCAACGAGTGCAAATTTTCGGTGTATCGGTGTTCAATCATCTTCTACCCGGTCACGAAGACAAGCATGTCAATCTAACCCTTCCAGACAAGAAGATTGAGCAGCTGTCATACCCCAAAATTTGCCCTCCATCTACTCAAGAGATTTCATACATCCATACTCGAGGATTCCTCAAGAGTTGATCAGACAAACTCTCTCCTAGACAATCAACCCAAACTAGGGTTTGGTATCTCTCAAGTCAAGATGGATTTCCAACATCTCCAATGACCTTCATGCCTCCTCATATGCTTCAAAGATTCTCCATGTCAATTTTCAAGCCTCACAAGTCAAGTTTCCTCAGACAATTGTTCGGATGGTTGAAAATCGGGTGTATGGACAAAAGTCAACTGTGGTCAACATACAGTCAAAACTTCTGATTTTTGGTCAACATCCTCATTTTGAAGTTACATTCATCATTTGATCAAGGGTTGATCATGATTCATCAAGAAAACTCAAGATTTGCCCAAAAGTCAAACTTTCTAAATTAGGGTTTCTAGATGAAAAGTCAACTGAACTTTGACTGATCATAACTTTCTCATACTTTCTCAGAAATCCTTCCACCACCTCTTGTTTTGAAGGAAATTCAATTCTCTACAACTTCATGTCTCACAAGAATGTCCAAAAAATGCTTCATTTGAGAGGTATAGCTCAAAACATTACAGGTCATTTTCAAAGTCAACAAAAAGTCAACTTTTTGTTTTGAAGATATTTTGAGCATGGTAACTCCAATTGAGATGAGACCAAAGACATTGGTTAGAGGACTCTTAGAGCTTTCCAAAAAATCCAAGAACACTCAAAAATGTGGAAAATTGAGCAAGTTGCACCATTCACAAGTTGGGCAATTTTGAAAGAATGCACAAAGAGAGATACTTCAAAAAATCAAATCTTTTGCAAATGGGCCTATTTTTTCTTCATCCTAACTTGTTCCTCATACAATTAGGAATATCCAAGCCCAATGCCACGAATTTTTGGTTTATTTTTCTATTTAATTTGGAATTTATTCATTTAAATACAAATTAAATTCAAAAATAAAGTATAAAATCAAAATTAATTGAAAGATTGATTTTTATTCTTTCCTTGATGTCCAATTAACTCACAAATGCTAGCCAAATCAGATTTGAAGCAAAAAAGGCAAGATTGGATTGAAATTGGTCAAATTTGAAAATTTGATTTTCATGAAAAAATCAAATTTGATTATCATTGATTATTGATCAAATCTTTCCAAATTCAATCTCAAATCCTTCCAGTATATATACACAATGCATATCAATCAAAAGAGGACGAAAGAATTGCTCCAGAACCCTAGTTTCAAACTCAAAAATTTCGTGTTCTTGAATTGGCAATCCATCCTGTAGTTTCAATCGATTTTAGGTGTCAAACACATTCCTTGGTACCTCAGGAGTGATTCCAGATACCTACTTCATCGAAAACCATCCAGAATCAAGCAATCCCAGTTTCGGTTTGTTCTTATTTTTCAAAATTCGATTATCCATATTCATGCATTATTAATCCGATTTGTTGTTGTTTTTGTGTTTAGTGAGAAGCTTACAAACTTTCTGGGTACTTTGATTGGATTTCTATGGCCGGAATCGTGTATTACCATGATTAGGGTTTATGTGATCGTTTTAGGGTTTCTCTATACAGGAAAAATTGGACCTTGAGACTAGTACCATTGCATTCGGGATGATCTGAGGAATCGAACCATGGTTTCAAATATTATTTATATTATGTGTGTTGCATTTTTGATGTTTGCCAGGAACCTTGCGTCGAACAAAGACCGACGCTAAATTCAAATATTCAAATCGGAGAAGACGACTGGATGGCGCGAGCGGGAGGAGACAGACGAGCGACGCGTGTTATTTTCAAACTATCCGTTCCAAACGGCGCACGCTAGCTCTTGTCAAGATATCATTTCAAGGTTTGAAAGGGATGTCTCCAGTTCGATTCCTGGTTCAGACAATCCCTTTTTACACTTTTCCAAAACTCTATTTTTTCATATTTTCCATATTCTAATATTTTTCCATTATTTTAATTGTTTTCATGATTTTATTTATGCATTAAAAAATTACCAAAAACATTTTTTCTTTTTGCATTTATTTTCAGAAAACCTTTATTTAATTTATAAAATTAAAAAATATAATTTTTGCATGCATATTTATTTTATTTTTATTTTAGCATTTAAATCATTATAAATTGCATTTTAATTATTAAACCTTTTCCAAAAAATCCCAAAAAATTATTTTAGCTTATTTATCTTATTTCCAACATGTATTAATTTTTCCATATTTAAAATTGCATTTTTTCTAACATTTTCTCTTATTTCAATTTCATCATATTTCCCGATTTTCTTATTCTTTCACAGGTTGCTCCGATTCGGACGTTTTTTCTCTTATCATTCTATTTTTCCAATAATGCAATTGCTCATGGGTTGTAATAGTTAATTAGGCTTTTATTTTCCGCAAGTTTAAATTATGTATCTGCCCCAAAGCCATGTAATAGCGTAGGTTTATTTTCCGCACTTTACATTCCGCACTTTTACTTTCCGCACCCTTATCAATTGCTAGTAATTAGGCGTGTATGGCAAGATAATAATTGGACATAGCTCACACTGATTTCAAGATAAAATATCTGAATTCAACACACTTCTTCACACACGCACCTTAGGGTAATTCTCTCGATGCCTTCGATTTCAAAATGGTCATGTCCCTCAAACGTAGAGGTATTCTAGCACCGTTGCCTTCCAAACAAATCATCATAGTCCCTTCGATACAAAGATCATAAGACCCACGATGTCGCCTCCGAATACATGATCTTGACCCTCGATTGTCGCCTACGAAAATGATGATAGTCCTTCGAATGTGCTAGGATACTTCCTACAAGTTGCCTTCTATGACAATCCGATGTCCCTTCGAATGTCCCGTTTACATCCAACGAATGGAGCTACCTACTAACTAATGGTATGGCTAGCGCTATTCTAAAGGAATGTAGAAGTACAACAAAACGACCAATTCTGAGTGGGTAAATAAGTCTCTTAGTTGCTTGCTCTATCAAATGCTTTTCACACTACACACTCTTTTTCAAAGTTCAATTTCTTTCCAAAAACAAACATTTCCGAACACTTTGTATACACTCCTACATGAGTCATTACAAAGTCAAAGCGAAATGCCTTTTCAAAACATCTTTGTCAAACACACAAAAAGCAATTTTAAAAAAGGTTATCTAAGAGCAACTAAGAGCCCGTAGAATAAACTGCGGATGGAAAGGGGTGCTAATACCTTCCCTTTTCATAACCATTCTCCGAACTCGTAATCTAACGAAGGTCTTTTTCAGTTACTTTTACCTTCCCTTAATTGGATAAAAATAAAAGTCGGTGGCGACTCTTGCTATCCGCACATTTGGATACAAAAATCCTACAAAGTCAGTTCACCGTATCACACTTATATTCACTTCAAATTTCATCAGATTATCTTAGGATTTATGTTCACTTCAATATTCACTTAATTTCTAAAGACTTATATTCACTTCAATTTTCACCATTTTTTTGAAGACTTACATTCACTTAAATTTTCATCATATTTCCTGTAGACTTATATTCACTTCAAATTTCATCTTATTTTCTGCAGACTTATATTCACTTCAAATTTCATCAGAATATCTTAAGATTTATGTTCACTTTAATTTTCACTAGATTTCGAAAGACTTATATTCACTTCAATTTTCACCATTTTTTTTGAAGACTTACATTCACTTCAAATTTCATCATATTTCCTGTAGACTTATATTCACTTCAAATTTCATCAAATTTTTTGAAGAATTATATTCACTTCAATTTTCACCAGATTTTTTAAGGAATTATATTCACTTCAATTTTCACTAGATTTTCTGAAGACTTATATTCACTTCAAATTTCACCAGATTTTCTGAAGACTTATACTTACTTCAAATTTATTCAAATTATCTTAAGATTTCTCTTCACTTCAATTTTCATTAGATTTTTTGAAGACTTATGTTCACTTCAAATTTCATCAGATTATCTTAGGATTTATGTTCACATCAATATTCACTTAATTTCTAACGACTTATATCTCTTCAATTTTCACAAGATTTTCGAAAGACTTATATTCACTTCAAATTTCATCAAATTTTCTGCAAACTTATATTCACTTCAAATTTCATCAGATTATCTTAAGATTTATGTTCACTTCAATTTTCATCCGAATTTTGAAAGACTTATATTCACTTCAATTTTCACCATTTTTTTGAAGACTTATATTAACTTCAAATTTCATCATATTTCATGTAGACTTATATTCACTTCAAATTTCATCTGATTTTCTGAAGACTTACATTCACTTCAGTTTTTACCAGATTTTCTAAAGAATTATATTCACTTCAATTTTCACTAGATTTTCTGAAGACTTATATTCATTTCAAATTTCGTCAGATTTTCTTAAGACTAATATTTACTTCAAATTTCATCAGATTATCTCAAGATTCATGTTCACTTAAATTTTCACCAGATTTTTTGAAGACTTATATTAAATTCAATTTTCACCAGATTTCTGAAGACTTCTATTCACTTCAAATTTCACCAGATTTTCTGAAGACGTATACTTACTTCAAATTTCTTCAAATTATCTTAAGATTTCTCTTAAGAAATGGCTCAAATCATCATAATCAAGTCTTGAAAAATCTTTGTGAATCAAAAATAAAATGTCAAAAGGTTATGTATTCAATCTCACTATATGCATACAAGTGTTCACATAATGATTCTTGCATACCATAAAAATGGTAAAAATATTTTACATATCAAAATCAAGTTGGAACACATTTGAAAAACAATTTTTGAAAAAAAATTCACTGGGAACCGGTTACCCCATATGGGAACCCGGTTACCCAACTTTAAAAATATCACGCCCCTGGTTTTTGTATGGGGAACCCGGGTTCTCCCAGCTGGGAACCGGTTACCATTGAACCAGTGTGAAAAATTCTTTTATGTTTTGGGCAGATTTTTTATGGAACCTTTACATTGAAGCATGACAATTTTTCATATGATTATGCATGTTTGTAAAGGTGTTTTAGAACATATAAATACTGAAAAAATTTCAGAATTAATCACCTTCTTCAATTAACAATTCTACATTCAAAAACTCTCTTATTTTAAAATATTCTTAAGTGTTCTATATCAAATATTTTGTGAGACTTTCCATACTTACTTTTCATTGAAAAATTATTCTAAGTTTCATACTATCATTGTGAACACTTGCATCCATTATTGAGAGGATTGTTGGAAGTAAGTTGTGCATTGAAGAGGATTGTTGTTCTTGCACTTAGTGTAGTTAGACCTTAAAGGTTTTAAGAGCCTTTGGTCTCCCTATAGGTTAGATAGTAGGCATCACCATTTGTGTTAATAGGTTGTACAATCATTTTAACTATAGTCAAATTGCTTGCATGTTGTAAGGGGACTGGAGTACTCTCGATCTGTGAGGGGAACCAGGATATATCCTTTTGTTCTTTACTTTTCAGCATTTACCGCTTTCATAAATATCTTAACCAGAAAAGAAAGAATCCTCACATACTTCCATTCACCAAACCAAAAATATTGCATCAAGTATTCATAAAAAACCGATAGATTTTTAAACACCTAATTCACCCCCTCTTAGGCGCATTTCATACTTACAATTGGTATCAGAGCAAGTTATAGGTAACTTGTTCCTAAAGATTCAGAATGGCTTCCGCAAATCAAAATTCGGTTTTCGAAGATGGTGGTAGTAACAACAAGCCTCCATTATTTTGTGGTGAATAATTTGACTTTTGGAAAATTCGCATGAAGGCTCATCTTGAAGCGCAAGGAGAAGAAATATGGGATGCTGTTGAGAATGGTCCATTTGCTCCGGTTTGTGTTATCAATTGTGTTGGATCATCAAATCCTAAAGCATAATGGAATGAATATGACAAGAAAAAAGTTCTCTTTGACAAAAAGGCAATCAATATTCTCCAAAGTGCTCTTAGTATGGATGAATTCTTTCTAGTATCGACATGTACAACGACAAAGGAAATTTGGGACACTCTTGTAGAAACTCATGAAGGAACCGCCGAAGTCAAAAGATCTAGATTGAACACTTTGAGTCAAGAATATGAATTATTCCAAATACTGCCCGGAGAATCCATCCTTGACTTGCAAAAGAGATTTGTTCACTTGACAAATCATTTGAAGGCACTCGGTAAGAATTTAACTAACGATGAATTAAATCTTAAAATGCTTAGGTCTTTAACTAGGGAATGGCAACCAAAAGAGACGGCAATATCCGAAAAGAAAAGCCTTGCAATTATGACTTCCGCAACATTATTCAGAAAGCTTCAAGAATAAGAAACGGAACTTGGAAGACTTGAAAAACATGAGAATTATGAGAAGAAATCCAAAGGCATTTCTTTGAAAGTAGATTCAAAAGAAAGTCAAGATAAAGATGCATCGAAGGAAGATGAAAACTTTTTGCTTCTTGTAAAAAGGTTAGGAAAATATTTTGGTCATAAAAATAATCTTCATAATGCTAACTTTTTCAAAAGAAAGAAATTTTATAAGCATAAAGATAAAGAAGCCCCCACATCAAGGCTAATAACCAACCAATCCAAGAGAAATTAAACAATCCTAAAATAGTTCACCAATACCCTAAAAAGAAAAGAATTGTTAAGAATAAATCTTATCCTCCTAGATATAGAATTAATTTTGAACCTACTTGTTTCTACTGTGGTATTAAAGGCCACACACCTAATGCTTGCTTTGTAAGAAACTTTAGTGTTCCAAGTGGGCATTATGTGTGGGTAAAGAAAGGTACTAATTATGAAGGATCCAAAGCAATTTGGGTGCCTAACAAAACTTAATTTGTTTTGTAGGTGTGCTTGAAAACCACTTCAAATATATGGTATCTTGATAGTGGTTGTTCCAAGCATATGACAGGAGACATAAACCATTTTTCAAATCTAGTCTTAAAGGCCAAGGGTTATGTCACTTATGGAGATAAAAACAAAGGAAGAATTCTTGGCAAAGGCAAAGTTGGTGCACCACCTTTCACATCCATTGAAGATGTTCTTTATGTTGAAGGACTAAAGCACAATCTTCTTAGCATTAGCCAACTTTGTGACAAAGGCTTCAACATCAAATTTACTAAAGATGAATGCTTGACTACTGATGAAGTCACCAATGAGGTAAAACTCAAAGGTAAAAGAATCAATAATATTTTTATGATTTCCTTAGACGATTTATCTTTGAAAGTAAAATGTCTCATGGTAAACAATAATGAATCATGGTTATGGCATAAAAGGGCAGCCCATATTCATATGGAGCACTTAAATAAATTAACCAAACATGATCTTGTTGTTGGCTTACCAAAGATAAAGTTTGTCAAAGATAAATTATGTGATGCTTGTCAAAAGGGAAAACAAACAAAATCAACTTTCAAATCTAAGGATGTGGTGTCCACTACAAGGCCACTACAATTGTTGCACATGGATTTATTTAGTCCATCAAGAACAAGAAGCTTCAGAGGTAATGTATACGCTTTAGTTATTGTTGATGATTTTTCTAGATATTCTTGGACTTTGTTTCTTGTGCAGAAAAGTGATGCTTTCAAATCCTTTAAGAAGTATGCAAAGCAAATTCAAAATGAAAAATCACTAAAGATTGTGTCCATAAGAAGTGACCATGGTGGAGAATTCCAAAATGCATCATTTGAAGAATTTTGTGAAGAACATGGTATCTCTCATAATTTTTCAGCACCAAGAACTCAACAACAAAATGGAGTAGTTAAAAGAAAGAATAGGTTTATAGTGGAACTTGCAAGAACGATGCTTAATGATGCAAATCTACCAAAGTATTTTTGGGCGGATGCGGTTAGTACGACACGTTATGTTGGAAATCGAGTTATCATTAGACCTATCTTAAAAAAGACTCCATATGAACGCTTCAAAGGAAGAAAGCCAAACATTGCTCACTTTCACATTTTTGGATGCAAATGCTTTGTCCTCAACAATGACAAAGACAATCTCAGTAAGTTTGACGAGAAATCTGACGAGGTATATTTCTTGGTTATTAACTTTCTAGTAAAGCATATAGAATTTATAATAAAAGAACTTTAACTATTGAAGAATCTATGCATGTTTCTTTTGATGAAACTAACACCTCTAAGGAGGAAATAATTGTGTGTGATGATGATATTATAGATTTACCCTCGGAAGAAATTTCAAATGATCCAAAATGTGAATCAACCGGAACATCAACAAGGAGTACCACAACAAGATTCAAGTATCAATGATCTACCAAAAGAATGGAGAACTCATAGAGACCATCCTATTGATAAAATCATTGGTGATATTAGTCATGGAGTTAGAACAAGATTAAATCTCAAAGATGCTTGCTTAAACATGGCATTTGTTTCTCAAATTGAACCCTCCAAAGTTGATGAAGCCTTAGGAGACGATCAATGGATAATTGTTATGCAAGAAGAATTAAATCAATTAGAGAGAAATCAAGTTTTGGAACTTGTTCCTAGGCCAAGTGATAAACACATCATAGGTACCCGATGGGTGTTTAAAAACAAAATTGATGAGAATGGTATAATTGTTCGAAACAAAGCAAGGTTGGTGGCTCAAGGTTATAATCAAGAAGAAGGAATCTACTTTGAAGAAACATTTGCTCCTGTTGTAAGGTTAGAAGCTATTCGTCTTTTACTTGCTTATGCTTGTTCATTAAATTTTCAGCTTTATCAAATGGATGTCAAAAGCGCATTCTTGAATGGCTACATCAATGAAGAAGTCTATGTCAAACAACCCCCGGGATTTGAAGACTTCAAAAATCCTTCACATGTCTTTAAGTTGAGAAAGGCTCTTTATGGCTTAAAGCAAGCACCAAGAGCATGGTATGATAGGCTTAACAATTTTTTGTGTGAAAAAGGTTTTGAAAAGGGTAAGGTTGATAAAACTTTATTCATTAAGAAAATCAAAAGTAACACTTTATTGGTTCAAGTCTATGTTGATGATATCATTTTTGGATTGACTAACAAGAAATGTGTGAAGAATTTTCTTTGATGATGCAAGGAGAATTCGAGATGTCCATGATAGGTAAGATGAATTACTTTCTTGGACTACAAATTAAGTAACTAAAAGATGGAGTCTTCATCAACCAATCCAAGTATTTCAAAGAGCTATTGAAAATATTTGATATGGATAGTTGCAAAGCGATGAATACTCCAATGGGCTCCGGTACATATGTTGATCAAGATGAATCAGATATTCCAATTGATATTAAAAAGTATCGAGGTATGATTGGTTCTTTATTATATTTGACGGCAAGCCGTCCTGCCATAATGTTTAGTGTTTGTCTTTGTGCTCGCTTTCAAGCAAATCCAAAAGAATCTCATCTAATGTAGGTCAAGCGAATCATGAAGTATCTCACAGGGACAACCAATGTCGGCTTATGGTATCCAAAAGGTAGTATTTGCAATTTAATTGGTTATTCTGACGCGGATTATGCAGGTTGTAAAACTGATAGAAAAAGCACAAGTGGTACGTGTCACATTATTGGAAATGCATTAGTTTCACAGGCTTGTAAAAAACAAGCATGTGTTGCTCTTAGCATGGATGAAGTAGAGTACATAGCAGCAGGTAGTTGTTGTGCACAAATTCTTTGGCTTAAGCAACAACTTCGTGACTACAGACTTGATCTCGGATGCATTCCTCTTCGATGCGATAACACAAGTCCAATCAACATTACAAAAAATACGGTCATGCATTCAAGAACCAAACACATCGACATTCAACATCATTTTCTCTGTGATCATGTACTTCAAGGAGATGTCGAAGTCACTTTTATGAATACTCATAATCAACTCGTAGATATTTTTACAAAGCTGCTTGCTCGTGAACCATTTTATAAAATTCGAAGAGAACACGGGATCTTGGATGAAAGTGATACATAAAATATTTACTTCAATTAAGGTGCACATTTTATTATTTTCTTAAAATTTTATCAAATGCATCTCTTCTTCTACTCCTTATGTGTTTTATGTGCATAAATGTGTTAAAATATGTGCGTTTTATGTTTAGTATACTTAAATGTTAATTTATATATGTTACTAAACCCTCACATGCACTTACAGTAGCATTTTTGACATTTTTCACTCCTGCAATCGATTGCACATAGATGCAAATCGATTGCATACTGTAAATTTTGGAAAAATATAAGTATTTTCAGTTTTCTTTTAGGGGAACCCGGTTACCCATATGGAGGAACCGGTTCCCACGCTTTTTTTACACTCCATAATGCAATTTCATTGACTGGTAACCGGATACCCCCATATGGGAACCGATTACCGTTGCGAACAGAGGTTTTTTCACTCTTTTTTCTTTTCATTTTTTTGTTACTTTTATTTTATAACTTATGTTTTGTGTTAAGTGATTTTTTAACTTAAGTCATAAGCACTTCCTCTTCACTCTTCACTCCAACATCTTCTTCAACCCTCACTCACCTCCATCAAAACCCCACTCTCTCCTCCATTAAAACTTCACCCACCTCCATCAACACCCACTACCTCATAATTCCATATCAACCTTCCTTATCCCATATCTCATATCACAAACTTCCTCTCTACCCCCAAATCTGAAAATCTCTTTCCAAACCTTAAACTTCAAAAAAGCTCCATATCCATCCATGGCTTCAAGAGCAACTAGGGGAGCTAAGGGCAAACAAAAGGTTGGTGAACCTAGTGATGACCACCACGACTCTGCTCATCCAAATCGTCCTACACTCAAGAGTAGGAGACTCACCTTCAATATTTGGAATAGAGCTTTATTGTCGGTAAAGTATGGTAACATCTCTGCTTTTCCTGCTCATAACTTCAATTTCCCTGCTAGAATTACTGCTGCTAAGTTGGATATGTTTGTCAGTGAGCGTGGGTTCATATATTCTGATTTGGTTAAGGAATTTTACCAAAACATGTCATTAGTTACTACTGAAAATGATGAATTTGTTTTAACCTCCTTTGTTCTCAACAAAGATATTTGTATGGATATTGAGTCATTTGGAAAGTGTTTAAGGGTTCCCTATGAAGGCTCGGTTCTTGTACAAGGCTCTATACCAGATGAATGGGAATCATATAATAAGATTGAAGTATTTTTGGACTTATGTCGAGAATCTCAACGAGCAAGTGTTAGGCAACAAAACGCCTCAAAGCTACACATGTTTGGATCAAACTTATCTGCTAGTGATAGGATGCTTCATTATCTTATCGCTTATGTTTTGCTTCCTAAGAATTCCAATCACTCCCGTATCAATGAATTTGAACTTCAAGTGGTCTATGCTTTAAATTAAGGGATTTCGAAAAATTGGGCACTCACTATGTTGCACCACATGAATCATCTTGTTTAATTAAATGGTGGTATACCATATGCCTGACCAGTTTCTAGAATCATTGAGCATGCTGGTGTTTCTTTGCAAAGAGAGCCAAAAATAGTGATGATCGAAAAAAACCATGAAATAAATGTCTGAAATGCCCTGAAACATACTGGTATTGTCTTGGACCTCGAAGGTAGATTCCATTATAAGGAAGATCTCACAACCAACGCTCCTCCTCCGGTTCCAGAAGGTGGCTATACTATGGAACTTTTGTTTAACAAGATGTGCTCCATAGAAACTACCATTGCTAATAACGATAGAGAGAACCAATTTGAGCATGCACTTTTACGGCGTCAAATGCGAGAACTTATCAAAGCACAAAGAAACCAAGCCATAGTAAATGATGAGGAAGACGATGATGAAGTTGGTGATGGAGATGGTTAAGAGGAAGATGATGATGACATGGATGAATAACTTATTTTTTTTCACTTATGACTTATGTTTCGTTATATGTTAATTTCCTTTGTTTTAGACAATGTTTCACTTATGATTGTTATGTTTAGGCATGCTATAATTGTTATAATTTTGTAATGTGTTTAGACATCCTTACTTATGTTAAGTTAATGTGTTAATTGTGTGTTTTCTTTTATATATTAACTTGCATATCACTCCTTTACATTTCATACTTTTATTCTTTTCCCCATTCCTTTTTGCTAATGACAAAAGGGGAGAAGATATGTGTATACATGTGTTTCTCTAACAACAATTTGTAGCAAACATGCACTTTCATTTTTTCAAGTGGTCTCCAATTCATAAATCAAGGGGGAGCTTTGATTTAGGGGGAGTCTCAATATAACTTCAAATAGCTTCAATTGTTGAAGAAAACAAAATGGTTATTATTTTCAAACAAAAGGTTGTCATCATCAAAAAGGGGGAGAATGTGAAATCAAGATGTAAAATCAGGCTTGCCTTCAAAAAGGGGGAGAATGTAAAATCAAGATGCAAAAAGAAATGGCTCAAATTATCATAATCAAGTCTTGAAGAATCTTTGTGAATAAAAAATAAAATGTCAAAAGGTTATGCATTCAATCTCACTATATGCATACAAGTGTTCACATAATGATTCTTGCATTCCATAAAAATGCTAAAAATATTTTACATATCAAAATCAAGATAGAACACATTTGAAAAACAATTTTTGAAAAAAATTTAACTCGGAACCAGTTACCCCATATGGGAACCCGGTTACCAAACTTTCAAAATATCACCCCCTTGGTTTTTGTATGGGGAACCCGGGTTCTCCCAGCTGGGAACCGGTTCCCCTTTGTAAATTTCAATTTTTTTTAACGTTGGTTCAGTAGGAACCGGGTTCTCCCAGGTGGGAACCGGTTACCACTGAACCAGTGTGAAATATTCTTTTATGTTTTGGGCAGATTTTTTATGGACGCTTTACATTGAAGCATGGCAACTTTTCATATGATTATGCATGTTTGTAAAGGTGTTTTAGAACATATAAATACTGGAAAGTTTTTCCAGAAATTATCACCTTCTTCAATTAACAATTCTACATTCAAAAACGCTCTTATTTTCAAATATTCTCAAGTGTTCTATATCAAATATTTTGTGAGACTTTCCATACTTACTTTTCATTGAAAAATTATTGTAAGTTTCATACTATCATTATGAACACTTGCATCCATTATTGAGAATTGTTTTGCTTGAAGAAGAAGATCAATCAGAGATTAATATATTGTGCTACAACTTCAACATCTCTTGTAAAAATTCAAACATACTTATTGTATTCTTGCTGTCCAGGATTGTTGGAAGTAAGTTGTGCATTGAAGAGGATTGTTCTTCTTGCACTTAGTGTTGTTAGACCTTAAAGGTTTTAAAAGCCTTTGGTCTCCCTATAGGTTAGATAGTAGGCATCACCATTTGTGTGAATAGGTTGTACAATCATTCTAACTATAGGGAAATCTCTTGCATGTTGTAAGGGGACTAGAATACTCTCGATCTGTGAGGGGAACTAGGATATATCCTTGTGTTCTTTACTTATATTAGTTTCAAATTTCATCAGTTTTCTGAAGACTTATATTCACTTGAAAATTCATCAGATTATCTTAAGATTTATGTTCACTTCAATTTTCAACAGATTTCCTGAAGACTTATATTCACCTCAATTTTCACAAAATTTTCTGAAGACTTAAATTCACTTCAAATTTCATTAGATTTTCTGAAGACTAATATTCACTTCAAATTTCATCAGATTTTATGAAGATTTATATTAGTTTCAAATTTCATCATATTTTCTGAAGACTTATATTCACTTTAAATTTCATCAGATTATCTTAAGATTTATATTCACTAAAATTTTCACCAGATTTTCTGAAGACTGATATTCACTTCAATTTTCATCAGATTATCTTAGGATTTATGTTCACTTCAATTTTCACCAAAATTTCTAAAGACTTATATCTCTTCGATTTTCACAAGATTTTCTGAAGACTCATATTCACTTCAAATTTCATCAGATATTCTGAAGACTTATATTCACTTCAACTTTCACAAAATTTTCTGAAGACTTATATTCAATTCAATTTTCACCATTTTTTTTGAAGACTTATATTCACTTAAATTTTCACTAGATTTTCTAAAGAATTATATTCACTTGAATTTTCACTAGATTTTCTGAAGACTTATATTCACTTCAAATTTCATCATATTTTCTGAAGACTTATATTCGCTTCAAATATCATCAGATTTTCTGAAGACTGATATTTACTTCAAATTTCATCAGATTATCTAAAAATTCATGTTAACTTCAATTTTCACCAGATTTTTTGAAGACTTATATTCAATTTAATTTTCACCAGATTTTCTGAAGACCTATGATTGCTTCAAATTATCTTAAGATTTGTCTTCACTTCAAATTTCATCAGATTTTCTGCAGACTTATATTCTCTTCAAATTTCATAAGATTATATTAAGATTTATGTTCCCTTAAATTTTCACAAAATTTTCTAAAGACTTATATTCACTTCACTTTTCACCAAATTTTCTGAAGACTTATATTCACTTCAAATTTCAGCAGATTTCTTGAAGACTTATATTAGTTTCAAATTTCATCAGTTTTCTTAAGACTTATATTCACTTTAAATTTCATCAGATTATCTTAAGATTTTTGTTCACTTCAATTTTCACCAGATTTTCTGTAGACTTATATTCACTTCAATTCTCACAAGATTTTCTGAAGACTTATATTCACTTCAAATTTCATCAGATTTTCTGAAGTCTTATATTCACTTCAAATTTCATTAGAGTATCTTAAGATTCATGTTCACTTCAATTATCACCAAATTTTCTTAATACTTATATTCCTCTGCCACTGATTTTTGAAGACTTATATTCCCTTCAAATTTCACCAGATTTTTTGAAGACTTATACTTACTTCAATTTTCACTAGATTTTCTGAAGACTTATATTCACTTCAAATTTCATCAGATTATCTTAAGAATTATGTTCACTTTAATTGTCACCAGATTTTCTAAAGACTATATTCACATCAATTTTCACCAAATTTTCTGAAGACTTATATTCACTTCAAATTTCATCAGAATTTCTGAAGACTTATATTCACTTCAAATTTCATCATATTTTCTAAAGACTAATATTTACTTCAAATTTAATCATATTATCTTAAGATTCATGTTCACTTCAATTTTCACTAGATTTTTGAAGACTTAAATTCACCTAAATTTTCCACAGATTTTCTGAAGACTTATATTCACTTGAAATTTCACCAAATTTTCTAAAGACTTATACTTACTTCAAATTTCTTCAAATTATCTTAAGATTTCTCTTCACTTCAAATTTCAACAGATTTTCTGCAGACTTATATTTACTTCAAACTTCATCAAATCATCTTAAGATTTATGTTCACTTCAATTTTCACAAAAATTTCTAAAGACTTATATTTGTAAGTATCAGGTGCGCCTAAGAGGGGGATGAATTAGGTGTTTAAAAAATTTATCGGTTTTTTTATGAATACTTGAAGCAATATTTTTTGGTTTGGTGAATGGAAGTATGTGAGGATTCTTTCTTTACTGGTTAAGATATATATGAAAGCGGTAAATGATGAAAAGTAAAGAACACAAGGATATATCCTGGTTCCCGTCACAGATCGAGAGTACTCCAGTCCCCTTACAACATGCAAGAGATTTCAGTATAGTTAGAATGATTGTACAACCTATTCACACCAATGGTGAAGCCTACTATCTAACCTATAGGGAGACCAAAGGCTCTTAACACCTTTAAAGTCTAACAACACTAAGTGCAAGAAGAACAAACCTCTTCAATGGACAACTTATTTTCAACAATCCTGGACAACAAGAATACAACAAGTATATTTGATTTTTTTTAAGAGATTTTGAAGTTGTAGCACAATATATCAATCTTGGATTGATCTTCCTCTTCAAGCAAACAACTTTTCTCAATGATGAAATACAAGTGTTCAATGAATGATATGAATTTTCTCTTAGTTTTTCATTGAAAAATAAGTGCAGAAAATTTCACTAAAAATTCTGGTTTTGACAACACTTGAATTTTTGAAAGATAAGATAATTTTGAATGTTAAAAGTTGCAAGATGAAGAAGGTGTTTTAAATATGAAAATTTTGCAGTTTATATAGCCTCTATACACCTTTACAAAAGTGTATTAAATGATGAAAAGATGCCATGCTTCAATGTAAAGAACCCATGAAAAATCTGTTTGAAAAACAAAAGTATTTTTGCCACTGGTTCAGTGGTAACCGGTTCCCACTTGGGAGAACCCGGTTCCTGCTTAGCCAACGTTTAAAAAATTTGAAAAATTACAAAGGGGAACCGGTTCCCAGCTGGTAGAACCCGGGTTCCTCATACAAAATCCAGGGGCGTGTTTATTTGGAATGTTGGGTAACCGGGTTCCCATATGGGGTAACCGGTTCCCAGAGCATTTTTTCCAAAAATTCTTTTTCAAAGATGTTCAAACATGATTTTGATATGCAAAATATTTTTAGAAATTTTATGGCAGGCATGAATCATTATGTGAACACTTGTATGCATATAGAGAGGTTGAATGCATCATATCTTGACATTTGATTTATTTAATGACTTGAGCCATTCCATTTTGCAACCAATCTAATTATGAAAGTTTGTCTTTTACTTGAGTCTTTTTACATTCTTTTGCCATGATCATTTGCTTCAAAAAAAAAATGTCTTTATCAAAACTAATATTTGGAGAGGCTTAATTTTACAATATTCACTTCACTTTTCACCAAATTTTTTGAAGAATTATATTCACTTCAAATTTCATCAGATTTTCTAAAGACTTATATTCACTTCAAATTTCATCAGATTCTTTGAAGACTTATATTAGTTTCATATTTCATCAGTTTTCTGAAGACTTATATTCATTTGAAATTTCATCAGATTATCTTAAGATTTATGTTCACTTCAATTTTCACCAGATTTTTTGAAGACTTATATTCACTTCAATTTTCACAAGATTTTCTGAAGACTTATATTCACTTCAAATTTCATCATATTTTCTAAAGACTTATGTTCACTTCAAATTTTATCAGATTATCTTAAGATTCATGTTCACTTCAATTTTCACCAGATTTTCTTAACACTTATATTCACTTCAATTTTCACCAGATTTTCTGAAGACTTATATTCACTTCAATTTTAACAAGATTTTATGAAGACTTATATTCACTTCAAATTTCATCAGATTTTCTAAAGACTTATATTCACTTCAATTTTCACCAGATTTTCTGAATACTTATATTCACTTCAAATATCATCATATTTTCTGAAGACTTATATTCACTTTAAATTTCATTAGAGTATCTGAAGATTTATGTTCACTACAATTTTCACAAGATTTTCAGAAGACTTATATTCACTTCAATTTTCACCATATTTTCTTAAGACTTATTTTCACTTCAAAATTTGTCAGATTTTCTGAAGACTTTTATTCACTTAAAATTCATCAGATTTTATGAAGACTTATATTCACTTCAAATATCATCATATTTTCTGAAGACTTATATTCACTTTAAATTTCATCTGAGTATCTAAAGATTTATGTTCACTACAATTTTCACAAGATTTTCTAAAGACTTATATTCACTTAAATTTTTACCATATTTTTTGAAGACTCATATTCACAAAAAATTTCATCAAATTATCATAAGATTTATATTACTCCAAGGTTCATCAGATTATCTTAAGATTCATGTTCACTTTAATTTTCACCAAATTTTCTAAAGACTTATATTTACTTTAATTTTCACCAGATTCTCTGAAGACTTATATTCACTTCAAATTTCATCAGATTTTCTGAAGACTTATAATCACTTCAAATTTCATCAGATTTTCTAAAGACTTTTATTAACTTTAAATTTCATCGGATTATATTAAGATTTATGTTCACTAAAATTTTCACCAGATTTTCTAAGACTTATATTCACTTCAATTTTAACCACATTTTCTGAAGACTTATATTCACTTCAAATTTTATCAGATTTTCTGAAGACTTTTATTCACTTAAAATTTCATCAGATTTTATGAAGACTTATATTCACTTCAAATATCATCATATTTTCTGAAGACTTATATTCACTTTAAATTTCATCGGAGTATCTTAAGAATTATGATCACTACAATTTTCACAAGATTTTTTGAAGACTTATATTCACTTAAATTTTTACCATATTTTCTGAGGACTCATATTCATTAAAAATTTCATCAAATTTTCTTAAGATTTATATTCACTCCAAAGTTCATCAGATTATCTTAAGATTCATGTTCACTTCAATTTTCACCAGATTTTCTGAAGACTTATATTCACTTTAATTTTCTCCTGATTTTCTGAAGTCTTATATTCACTTCAAATTTCATCGGATTTTCTAAAGACTTATAATCACCTAAAATTTCATCAGATTCTCTGAAGACTTGTATTCACTTTAAATTTCATCAGATTATCTTAAGATTTATGTTCACTACAATTTTCACCAGATTTTCTGAAGACTTATATTCACTTCAATTTTAACAAGATTTTATGAAGACTTATATTCACTTCAAATTTCATCAGATTTTCTAAAGACTTATATTCACTTCAATTTTCACCAGATTTTCTGAATACTTATACTCAGTTCAAATATCATCATATTTTCTGAAGACTTATATTCACTTTAAATTTCATAAGAGTATTTGAAGATTTATGTTCACTACAATTTTCACAAGATTTTCAGAAGACTTATATTCACTTCAATATTCACCATATTTTCTTAAGACTTATTTTCACTTGAAGTTTTGTCAGATTTTCTGAAGACTTTTATTGACTTAAAATTCATCAGATTTTATGAAGACTTATATTCACTTCAAATATCATCATATTTTCTGAAGACTTATATTCACTTTAAATTTCATCAGAGTATCTGAAGATTTATGTTCACTACAATTTTCACAAGATTTTCTAAAGACTTATATTCACTTAAATTGTTACCATATTTTCTGAAGACTCATATTCACAAAGAATTTCATCAAATTTTCATAAGATTTATATTTACTCCAAAGTTCATCAGATTATCTTAAGATTCATGTTCACTTCAATTTTCACCAAATTTTCTAAAGACTTTTATTTACTTTAATTTTCACCAGATTCTCTGAAGACTTAAATTCCCTTCAAATTTCATCAGATTTTCTGAAGACTTATAATCACTTCAAATTTCATCAGATTTTCCAAAGAGTTTTATTAACTTTAAATTTCATCGGATTATCTTAAGATTTATGTTCACTACAATTTTCACCAGATTTTCTGAAGACTTACATTCACTTCAATTTTAACCACATTTTCTGGAGACTTATATTCACTTGAAATTTTATAAGATTTTCTGAAGACTTTTATTCACTAAAAATGTCATCAGATTTTCTTAAGATTTATATTCACTCCAAAGTTCATCAGATTATCTTAGGATTCATGTTCACTTCAATTTTCACCAGATTTTCTGAAGACTTATATTCACTTTAATTTTCCAGTACCAAGACTTATATTCACTTCAAATTTCATGGATTTTCTAAAGACTTATAATCACCTAAATTTCAAATTTTCATTTTCTAACACTTATTCACTTTAATTTTAAATCCATTTTAAGAATTATATTCACTTCAAATTTCACTCGATTTTCAAGAATTATATTCACTTCAATTTCACGCATTTTCCGGACTTATATTCACTTCGATGTTAACAAGATTTTTAAAGACTTATATTCACTCAAATTCATAAGATTTTCCAAACTTATATTCACTCCAATTTCACCCGATTTTCGTAAGACTTATATTCACTTCATTCACTATATTTTCTTAAGACTTATATTCACTAAAATCTTATATTAACTTCAATTTTCACCGCATTATTTGAAGACTTATATTCACTTTAACTTTTACCGATTTTATGAAGACTTATATTCACGTAAAATTTCATTAGATTTTCTGAAGACTTATATTTACTTCAAATTTCATAAGATTTTTTGAAGACTTATATTTAATTTAAATTTCATCGTATTATTTTAAGATTTATATAATTAATCAATTTTCACAAGATTTTCGAAGACTTATATTCACTTCAATTTTCACCATATTTTCTTAAGACATTTTCACTTAAATTTCATCGATTTTCTAAAGACTTTATTCACTTAAAATTCATCAGATTTTATGAAGACTTATATTCACTTCAAATATCATCATATTTTCTGAAGACATATATTCACTTTAAATTTCATCAGAGTATTTGAAGATTTATGTTCACTACAATTTCACAAGATTTTCTAAAGACTTATATTCACTTAAATTTATACCATATTTTCTGAAGACTCATATTCACAAAAATTTTCATCAAATTTTCATAAGATTTATATTTACTCCAAAGTTCATCAGATTATCTTAAGATTCATGTTCACTTCAATTTTCACCAAAATTTCTAAAGACTTATATTTACTTTTAATTTTCACCGATTTCTCAAGACTTATATTCACTTCAAATTTCACCGCTCAAGACTTATAATCACTTCAAATTTACTTATTCTAATGACTTTTATTCACTTTTAATTTCACTGATTATCTTTAAGATTTATGTCTTTACTTCACCATATTTTCTCAAGACTTATATTCACTTCAATTTTAACCACATTTTCTGAAGACTTATATTCACTTCAAATTTCATCAGATTTTTAAAGACTTATATTCACCAGATTTTCTGAAGACTTATATTAACTTCAATTTTAACAAGATTTTTTTAAGACTTATTGAAATTCCAGCGGTAGATACTGATGTCGCCGTAGAATGTTATGACACAATTATCCGACATCATAACAATTTACATTAAAGAAATATAAATAGTACCAAAGAACACAATAAGTTGTTTACCCCAAATGTTCAACTACACCTACATCCTCAAGGCTACCTTCAGTGGAGGAAATTCACTATTAGTAGAATTAATCTGTGAACAACCAACCAAATTTATCTCCTTCACTTAAAACCACCCAATGCAACTTCAACCTAAGTCCTACTTAGATCGCAGAGTACCTATTCACTCCTAATTAATCACAAGAAGATATCAACCTATTGTTTAATTGAATTGAAGACACTTCAATAAACTATCTTGATCTCATTGCTTTCTTAATCAAGAGACAAACACTGTGTTCAAAGCTTTGAGTGATAAATCAATTCTTTACAAGAAATCCCAGTCCAAGGTACTTATCAATTGATAGTTGCTCGCTCACAAGAGAAACTAGAATTACAAAATACCAACTTTTATAAATCCTAATAAAGATACAAATAACAAGTCGCCATTCTTCAATATAACCAAGGCCATCAAGATTGTAAGGGTTGAATTTCTTTTATAGAAGCAACCCAAACTTCAGCTTTGGGCTTCCATAAAGATAGCTAGGGTTCACTTAATTAATCCTAAAACATGGTCTTTCAACAACCAATTTAGGTTTAATTAAGATTGACTTCCAGCCCACGTGAGCATGCTTTCTAACAAGAAGTAAAAACATAAACAGCAGCCTCAACAAAACTCCTAAAATCTCAGAAAATAGACTGACTGTAATTCACTTCGAATGTCATAACATCTGCTATGACATCGACTGTTTCGCATCAAAGACAGCTTTTAGCCCAGCTCGAAATGCCTTTTTAAAAACTTTAAAGGTGTGTAGGATTTATCTTCAATCTCTGAATGTCATGACATTGCTAAAGCCTAGTTTTACCAAAATTATTGCCAACTTAAAACACTAACACTTATATTCACTTCATATCTCATCAGATTTTCTGAAGTCTTATATTCACTACAATTTTCACCAGTTTTTTGAAGACTTATATTCACTTTAACCTTCATCAGATTTTCTAAAGACTTATATTCACTTCAAATTTCATTAGATTTTCAAAAGACTTATATTCACTCAAATTTCATTAGATTTTCTGAAGACTTATATTTACTTTAAATATCATCAGATTATCTTAAGATTTATGTTGACTTCAATTTTCACAAGATTTTCAGAAGACTTATATTAACTTCGATTTTCACCAGATTTTTTGAAGACTTATATTCACTTTAACTTTCATCAGATTTTCTGAAGACTTATATTCACTTGAAATTCATAAGATATTATGCACAATTATATTCACTTCAAATATCATCTTATTTTCTGAAGACTTATATTCACTTTAAATTTCATCGGAGTATCTGAAGATTTATGTTCACTACAATTTTCACAAGATTTTCTAAAGAATTATATTCACTTAAATTTTTACCATATTTTCGGAAGAATCATATTCACAAAAAATTTAATCAAATTTTCATAAGATTTATATTTACTCCAAAGTTCATTAGATTATCTTATGATTCATGTTCACTTCAATTTTTACAAAATTTTCGGAAGACTTATATTCACTTTCATTTTCTCCATATTTTCTGAAGATTTATATTCACTTCAAATTTCATCGGATTTTCTAAAGACTTATAATCACTTCAAATTTCATCAGATTTTCTGAACACTTATATTCACTTTAAATTTCATCAGATTATCTTAAGATTTATGTTCACTACAATTTTCACCAGATTTTCTGAAGACTTATATTCAGTTCAATTTTAACCAGATTTTATGAAGACTTATGTTCACTTCAAATTTCATTAGATTTTCTAAAGACTTATGTTCACTTAAACTTTCACAAGATTTTCACAAGACTTAAATTCACTTCAATTTTCTCCATATTTTCTTATGACTTATTTTCACTTCAAATTTCGTCAGATTTTCTGAAGACGTTTATTCACTTAAAATTCATCAGATTTTATGATGACTTATATTCACTTCAAATATCATCATATTTTCTGAAGACTTATATTCACTTTAAATTTCATCAAAGTATCTGAAGAATTATGTTCACTACAATTTTCACAAGATTTTCTAAAGACTTATATTCACTTAAATTTTTACCATATTTTCTGAAGACTCATATTCACAAAAAATTTCATCAAATTTTCATAAGATTTATATTTACTCCAAAGTTCATCGGATTATCTTAAGATTAATGTTCACTTCAATTTTCACCAAATTTTCTAAAGGCTTATATTTACTTTTATTTTCTCCAGATTCTATGAAGACTTATATTAACTTCAAATTTCATCAGATTTTCTGAAGACTTATAATCACTTTAAATTTCATAAGATTTTCTAAAGACTTTTATTCACTTTAAATTTCATCGGATTATCTTAAGATTTATGTTCACTACAATTTTCACCAGATTTTCTGAAGACTTATATTCACTTCAATTTTAACCACATTTTATGAAGACTTATATTCACTTCAAATTTCATCATATTTTTAAAGACTTATATTCACTTCAATCTTCACCAAATTTTCTGAAGACTTCTATTAACTTCAATTTTAACAAGATTTTTTAAGACTTATATTCACTTCAAATCTCATTAGATTTTCTGAAGTCTTTTATTCACTTCAATTTTCACCAGATTTTTTGAAGACTTATATTCACTTTAACCTCATTGACTAAGACTTATATTCACTTCAAATTTAATAGATTTTCTAAGACTTATATTTATCTTCAAATTTCATTAGATTTCTTAAGACTTATATTTACTTTGAAATTTCACTGATTATCTTAAGATTTATGTTCCAATTTTCTGCCAAGATTTTAGAAGAATTATATTCACTTCAATTTTCACCATATTTTCTTAAGACTTATTTTCACTTCCAAATTTCATCGATTTTCCTGAAGACTTATATTCACTTAAATTTAATGATTTTCTAAAGATCTTTATTCACTTAAAATTTCACGATTTATGAAGACTTCATATTCACTCCAAACATTCACATTTTCTCCAAGACTTATATTCACTTTAAATTCTACCCGAGTATCTTAAGATTTATGTTCAA